>CM041777.1:7074569-7137482 GCA_023374045.1 Limonium bicolor
TTCTCTCCTGCAGAAGTCATGTCAAAGTTTAGGGCCTTGATTGCCCAATATGCTTTATGTTCCATCTCTACAGGAAGGTGGCATGCTTTCCCATAGACCAGCTTAAAAGGAGACATCCCGATAGGAGTCTTGAATGCAGTGCGGTAAGCCCAAAGCGCATCATCCAGTTTAAGTGCCCAATCCGTCCGTGATGAGTTTACCGTCTTCTGGAGGATCCATTTTAACTCACGGTTGGAAACTTCTGCTTGGCCGTTTGTCTGAGGGTGATAAGGTAAAGCTACCTTGTGACGTACCCCGTACTTAACCATAAGCGCTTCGAATAAACGGTTGCAGAAGTGAGATCCACCATCACTGATAATAATTCTGGGCACGCCGAAACGGGTAAAGATGTGCTTTTTGAGGAACCTGGTTACTGTCTTTGCATCAGCATGATGACAAGGTATAGCTTCTACCCACTTCGACACGTAATCAACTGCCACTAGAACATATTGGTGGCCCTGCGAGGAAGGGAACGGTCCCATAAAATCAATGCCCCAACAATCAAAGAGCTCCACTTCTAGTATCCCCTGTTGTGGCATCTCATGTCTCCTGGATGTGTTACCCATTTTCTGGCAATTATCACATTGTTTGCAGAATTGGTACACATCTTTATGAAGGGTCGGCCAATAAAAACCTGAGGCCAGGATCTTCAGCGGTCCTTGTGGGTCCATGGTGACCTCCGGCTTCCCGTGAGTGACAAAAATGAATGACGCTTGAAACCTCTTCTTCCGGGAGACATCGTCGAATCAACCCATCAGCACTAACTCGGAACAAGTACGGGTCCTCCCAGAAATAATGCCTTGAGTCAGAAAGAAATTTCTTCTTCTGGGAGTAGGAAAAATCGTAGGGTACTGTTCCAGAGACTAAATAATTGGCCAGGTCCGCGTACCATGGCTCCTGTACTTTGGTGATGGAGAAGACAGTCTCATCGGGGAAGAATTCGTTGATAGGCACACTATCCGTAGGAGTCACCAACCTGGAGAGATGGTCAGCGACAACATTTAGTTTTCCGCTCTTATCTTTGACTTCGATGTCAAACTCTTGCAGTAGAAGAATCCAGCGCAACAAGCGGGGCTTGGCTTCTTGTTTTGCAAATAAGTATTTGAGAGCGGAGTGGTCTGTATGCACGATGACTTTGCTTCCCCACAAGTACGATCTGAACTTATCGAGGGAGAAAACTATAGCCAGAAGTTCTTTTTCGGTGGTCGTATAGTTTTTCTGGGCGTCATTTAGTGTTCTGCTAGCATAGGCGATCACTCTCAAGATTTTCTCTTTTTTCTGGCATAGAGCTGCCCCCACGGCGTAGTCACTTGCATCGCACATGATCTCAAACGGAAGAGACCAATCAGGTGGTACGACAACAGGTGCTGACACCAATTTTTGTGTTATAGTTTGGAAAGCAGCTGAACACCTTTCATCAAAATGAAACGGGGCATCTTTCTGTAGCAGGTCGGTCAATGGTTTGCTGATTTTGGAGAAGTCTTGAATAAACCGCCGATAAAATCCTGCATGCCCAAGAAACGCTCGTATATCTCGAACTGTAGTTGGTGCTGGTAACTTCTTGATAACCTCTACCTTGGATTTATCCACCTCTATTCCTTTAGCTGATATTTTATGTCCAAGGACGATCCCGTCCTTGACCATAAAATGACACTTCTCCCAGTTTAAAACAAGATTCGTATCCTCACACCGTCTTAGGATTAAATCAAGTTGTGCCAAGCATTTGTCGAAACTAGAGCCATAGACTGAGAAGTCGTCCATAAAGACTTCTATGCTCTGCTCGATGAAGTCAGCAAATATTGCTTGCATACATCTCTGGAAGGTAGCAGGGGCGTTGCATAGACCGAAAGGCATTCGTCGGTATGCAAAGGTACCGTAAGGACAAGTGAAGGTTGTCTTGTCCTGGTCCTTAGGTGCGATTGGTATTTGAAAATAACCCGAGAACCCATCTAGAAAATAGTAGTACTCTTGCCCTGCTAGTCGTTCCAACATCTGGTCGATAAAGGGGAGAGGAAAATGATCCTTTCTGGTCGCCAAATTTAAACGCCGATAATCAATACACATGCGCCATCCTGTGATCTTTCTTTGAGGGATAGTCTCTCCCTTTTCATTAATAACAGCTTCGATGCCCCCCTTCTTAGGGACAACTTGAACAGGACTGACCCATGGACTGTCAGAAATTGGATAAATGATGTCTGCGTAAAGGAGTTTCAGAACCTCCTTCCGAACTACCTCCTTGAGGTCAGGGTTTAGCCGGCGCTGAGGTTGCCTGATAGGTTTGAAGTTTTCCTCCATGTAAATATGGTGCGTGCAATAGGAGGGATCAATTCCTTTGATATCAGCGATAGTCCACCCGATTGCTGTCTTGTGCTTCTTTAGTACCTCGAGTAACCTTGTTTCCTCCCCGGAATTCAGAGAAGTGAAAATAATGACAGGCAAATGGTAATTTTCAGCTAGGAAGGCATACTTGAGGTTAGAGGGTATTTCTTTAAGCTCGAGTTCAGGTGGTTGTTCCACTGATGGAATTGATTTTTGAGGTTTTCTGTCGAGTTCTTCGATTGGTGGTCGGAACGCTTGATAACCAGCCCTTCCTTTCTCTACGTACGCCAGCATGGCGTTAACTTCCGGATCCTCCACCTTTTCTTCTAGAGAAGTAAATAATACTCGCTCTAGCGGTTCTGTTTCAACTTCCTAGATGACGATGTCGAGGTTCCCCTGATTCTAGGTCAACCGTTTCTAAGTACCGCCAAAGCCATCATTGACGTCCATGATGGAAAAATCACTCTTCGGTACGAGGATGAAACGATTGAATTCGACATGCAAAAAATGATGAAGAAAAGCTCAAACTTTTCTCCTCATGCTAAGACAGTGGGATTCACAGATGATGAGGAGGAGGAAGGCGATTTTGCTACAGATGAGGACACGTGCATTTTGCAGACGTTATAATCTGAGTGGTTAAACTGGTGTAAAATTAAAAGAAAAGAAATTAAAACTCAAAATAAACGTCGGGCTGCAAATAAATCCCGGTCGCAGTAGTATAGTGAAAATGTAAGCGACCGGATATCGAACCACGGGACTAATATACATATTATAGTACCTAAGCGTGTCACAAAGAGGGGGATTAATTGACTTGTTTTTATAAATAAAAGGAAAGATAAAATAAACTAAATTAACAGATAAACTAAACGGGACTCTGGGTCAGATTAATATTATCTGCTCTTTCATGCTAGGTCTACTGGTTTAATTATAATTATTTGGCAAGATTCCTGATATTTTCTTAAGGTCCGATGAAAACTCATAAGAACTCGTTCACCTGTAATGCAAGGTCCGATGAAAACTCAAGCAAAAGCCTGCGAACGGCAGAGGAGTGTTGAGGGATTACATTTGCAACTGAGTACTAACTTAAACGATGAAAATAAGTTTCCCCCAGTTTTACGGCTTAATCAACCCATCTGTTCCCAACCGATGAAATCAAAAACAGACTTAGTAAAGCATTTTAATAAATTCATGAGGTTTATTAAAAAGATGGCGAGAAAACCTTTAACCGAAACAAACTTTATTAAAATTAAAACCAGTAAAACATATTGCATAATTAATACAGAAACATAATAATTATTCCCAGAGTATAGGTAAACTAATGAAATGAAAAGAAAACAAATGGAGAAGCAGGAGATTAGAAATGGAATGAACGAGTGAGTGAAGTTGAAGTGGTTCGAAAATGGAATGATGGTGTGAATTGGAACTCCAGGAGGAACCACGGACGGAACCTCTGGAAGGACACTGGAGAAGGTGTTTTGAGCGTTATATTATAGAGGAAGAAGAAGCAGAGCAGCAGCTCATTGATTGAGCTCGTTGATTGCAGCTCCCCATTGATTGCAGCTCATTGATTGCGCAGGGGACAGGGCGTGCGTGATTTCTGGTAGGCGCCGACTGCTTAAACGATAAGGCAGTCAAGTTGCAGAGCGAGTAGAGCGAGTCGGCGAACAAGATAACCCGTTGATTTCCTACACATTTACACGTGTCCGCTAGATAAGAGGCGGTTCTCTCATCTCCTCTCTTGTCCGCATGTTAATAGGTGGTCTCCTCTCTGTTTCATTGTCTCTTGTCCGCCACATAAGGGGCGGTTGCCCTATATGTTGTCCGCCTCGTTTGGAGCGGTTGCTCCCTTAGTTGTCCGCCTGTTATGAGGCGGTCTCCTATTAGTGATGTCCGCCTATATTGAGGCGGTACTGGTCCTCTACCTTGACCGCCCAAAATGAGGCGGTTGCCTTGGTTAAGGCAAATCGCGTGCCTTCTCACGTGCCTCTCTGTAATCCTTTATACAATACGTGTTTATTTGGTATTTTTCCTACATTTTAACACATATAATACATCAGTTAATATAACAACATAATTATAGGAAAAACCCAAGATAAGTGAGAAACATTACTAAAAATGCTGCAAATTATAAGGTGATTAAACCCTAATAAGTCTATATGTTTTGCACTTATCAAACTTCCTCACACTTGACTTTTGCTTGTCCTCAAGCAAATAAGGAATAAAATTATCTCTAAGCCAAAATAATAAAACAAGATTAAATAAGTGTAGAAGGGAATTTAGACAAAGTGACAATTGAAAGAATAATTCTGCTCTTAGAAGTAGGTTTTTATAAACAGTGAAGAAGAACAATTTAATAAAAGCATAGAAAAACTAGACTGCAGAAAACAAGTTAGATTAACCTGGGATTATCAACCAATTTCAATTCTCTAACCCGGGATGACAAGGGGTGTGAAGTAATGCCTTATTCCGCAATACCTTTCAACACCACATACTCATGTTCATAAATATAAATTGCAATTTATATTTACACATTTTTTTTAATGCAAAAATTGTATATACAAAACATCCAATTTTTTTTAAAAAAATTGCATTATTTTTTCTGTACCCCAGACTTTTCTCTCTATCCTTGTAGCGGTGTTGGGTCTTCTATCCCAGATCACGAGACCTTAGGTAGATAGGTGTTAAAGCACCCCAAAGAACTTAATAACCGGATAAACGAGGCCTGTTTTTGGTTAGAAAAATTCATAAACAGCGGAGTACCTTGTCTTTATCCTTTTCTTTCCTTGACTTTCCACATATTTCCATTATCCCAAGCTAAACTAAATTGGTTTTTACAATCAGCAGATCTATCATTTTTCGAGTGAAAATAGAGTATTTTGATGGAAAATAATTTTTTACAAACTCCTTCAAAATAAAACTATCTTTCAGTTGTCACTTGACATAATTTCAGACACTTCTACAATTATTTTATCTCATTTTTTTTCAATTTTTTCAAAATTTAGGCAGTTTAGAGTAGCAAAAAGCGAGTGTGGCATTATCGAACAACTGTCATATTTTCAGGGAAAGGTCTCTCCTTCCTCACACTTAAGAGGAGCAATGTCCTCATTGTTCAGAATTAAATTCAAGAAAAGGACCTTTCAAAATATGACAGAATCATAAAGGATTAAACTCATATAGGTTGAACAGCAATATAAATAAGGAAGAACTGAAACTCCCCTTGTATCGTAGATTGAGGAAGGTATCCTTCCTCACACTTAAAGCTTTGGTAGGGGTGAGACGTTCCTCACACTTAAGTTCGCGCAAGTGTTCAACCAAAGGTATCGAATTTCCTAGAGCAACTGAGGTTGCTCCCATAGGCGAGTTCAGCTATATGTTGGATATAGAAGTTATTCTGAAAAGAAAACCATATATAGCCAGCAGAACTCAAATGACACCAAAAGAAAATAATAATATGAAAAACATAAATAATAATATACAAAAAGAAACATAAAGTAAACCAAACTGTTACCTTCCTGTATGTAACAAAAGTTGACAAGGTTAAAACAGTATTAGTCTTACAAAATGTTAGTAAACAACAGAGTAATAAAAATAAAGATAACAAAAATAAAAATCACTGCGGTGGTGGTGGAGGCTGTGCTGGTCCCTGGCCTGTCTGAGCGAGGAGACGCTCTAGGAGCTGAGCGGTCTGCGCATTCTGCTGCGCTGTCTGTGCATGCAACTCCTCACTCTGGTCCAAGCGCTGCATCACCCGTGCCTGCTCAGCCAGTATCCTCTGCTGAGTCTGCTCAAAGCTCTCAAACCTCTGATGGAAGGCCTGGAACTGAGTCTGGAGATCTGTCGGGATAGGTACAGGAGCAGGGATCTGCATCATGGCAGTAGTCGGCACATAGGGCTCCTCTCCCTGTACAGTGTCAGCGGACGGTGGGTCAGGATCAGCTGAGTGTGTAGCTCCCGTAGAGGGACCCGCTGCTGTGGAAGATGCAGTGGAAGACCGAGCAGCGGTACCTCTGACCCAAGTACCGTCATCTGAGCGCGTAAAGCCCCAGCTCCGCACAGTCAGCAGTGTGACTGGGCGCTTTCCTGTACGGAGCTCTAAACCTTCCTTGACCTCTGCTGAGAGTGGGACGGAACCGATAAGGTGGAGCCCGATGAAGAAGGGAAAAATGAGAGTGATCTTCTTCTTCTTCGTCCTCAGGTAGGAGACCACCTTATGGAGCTGGCCGAACATGATGTGGCTGAAGGAGATACGCTGAGCGGGTGGAGATGGACCTAGGAAGTAGTCTAGTAGGGCACAATCCTCATCAGTAGCATCATGCGCCCCAGATGGGCGAATCTGATGACTGAGGATCTCCAGGAGAAGCCTCTGAATCAGCGTGGGGAAGCTCGCGAAAGGGAGGACATCCTTCTCTCCCTCCCCTCTGTGTCGGATCCTCCGACCTACAACCTGAAGCCACCTAGACTTCGACCTCTGCAAGTACTCCTCTGTGAATCCTCGGATATCGTCAGGACCATCCGGGATATGTAGGAGAGAAGTGAATGTCGAGGGTGTGATCTCCACGGGGTGATGGCGTACATAAGAGGTGATGCTCAGATTGCCCGCCCGGGCATTAGCATAAAACTCTCTAACCATCTCCGGACAAAAGACTCCCTGCCCTAACCTTAGGACCAACGAAAGTCCTAGTCTGGCAAACAGAGTATCCACCCATGCAGCCTCTAGCACCGCAGGCTCAAATTTCCTCTCCATAATAAAATCCTTGCCTAGATCGAACCAGGCACGAGCCTCTGCTGAGATAAAGCCGTCGTCCCGAAGACAAGGTGTAGAAGAAGAAGCACCGGGACAGTCGCCACCACGAATACGAGGCATACTAATATATTTTTAAAATGAAAAGCAAACAAACATTAACAGGATAACAATTTAATATTAAATATTTAAACAGATAGACAACAACATAAAAATTAATAAACAAACAGCAACATAAAAATTAATATCAAACAGAGTATTAATATAAACAACTTCGCAAATTAACAAAAATAGAAAACAAGTAGAACAAATAATATAAAATATAAACAGAATAATTATACAACATAAATTCTGTCGAAAATTCGACAGAACCTCCCCTGAAATTCTACGATTCTCCACAATTAATTCAGTCAAACGCAAGGTAATTTGATACCGTTATCAGCATAAATCCACATATAACAACCTATAATCATAAATTCATTCGTTTAATAAAACAAGGCATAATACAATTGGAGAATGCTATTTTAACATAGCAAGTCGCGTATCTACATATACCCAAATTTGAAATTCATCCAAAACAACAAATTTAAGTATAATCAGTGTAGATTTAACCTTGTGTATGTATATTATGATTAATAGAAGAAGATTTCGAGACAAATTTGCAAATTAAACTCGAAAATTCTCAACCCGTCGACCTAGGTTTTCGAAAGTTTAGTCCTTAATTTCTCCTAGTGTAGTTCATTATTTGAGGATTTGAAGCTATAGAAACGTAGAGAAATTAAAAACGAAGATTTCGGTACTAACCTTGCGTGATTTGGTGTAGAATTGAAAAAGTTGTGTCGATTTGAAGGGGAGGGCGATTCGCGAGCCTGCTTGTTGTTCTTCTCTGTATCGGGCTCGAATTCTCTAATTTGGGGAAGAACAGATTGCAAAACGCGGCGTTTGTAACTCTCTTTTTTTTTCTATACCGAGACTTGTCCGCCTCGTTTTGGGCGGTCATGCTTATGTCGAGTCTGCGTGTTTTCAGGCGGTCATGACTGTATTTAGACCGCGTGTTATTAGGCGGTTACGGTGGTGTGGTGTCTGTGTGGAGTCCGCCTGAAACGGGGCGGTTGTCCACGCGGACAACCCCCTGTTTCGTTTTTTTTTTTGATTTTATCCTTGCTTATACAACAACAAAAATGAAGAAATAAAATAATGGGTTAGTAATAAAAATGACAAAAATTATAAGTTAGTAATTAGATAACATAAATTATAAGTTAGGAGTTAATTTACATAAAATTAAATGTTAGAGACAATGGAAATTAAATGTTAGAGACAATGGAAATTAAATGTTAATAATATAAGAGTTAGAAGTTAGATGTCAGAAGTTAGATGTCCGTAGTCATATGTCCAGAGTCAGGTGTCCAATTAATATTAACAGATTATTAGATAATTAATATTAACCATAAACAAAATATTATAGAAATAATATTAACATAATAATAAGAACAGAATATTTATAATTAACAGGTGAATAATCCGGGGCTTAGGAACTAGAATAAATCTAGTCCCCGGCAACGGCGCCATTTTGCAGACGTTATAATCTGAGTGGTTAAACTGGTGTAAAATTAAAAGAAAAGAAATTAAAACTCAAAATAAACGTCGGGCTGCAAATAAATCCCGATCGCAGTAGTATAGTGAAAATGTAAGCGACCGGATATCGAACCACGGGACTAATATACATATTATAGTACCTAAGCGTGTCACAAAGAGGGGGGATTAATTGACTTGTTTTTATAAATAAAAGGAAAGATAAAATAAACTAAATTAACAGATAAACTAAACGGGACTCTGGGTCAGATTAATATTATCTGCTCTTTCATGCTAGGTCTACTGGTTTAATTATAATTATTTGGCAAGATTCCTGATATTTTCTTAAGGTCCGATGAAAACTCATAAGAACTCGTTCACCTGTAATGCAAGGTCCGATGAAAACTCAAGCAAAAGCCTGCGAACGGCAGAGGAGTGTTGAGGGATTACATTTGCAACTGAGTACTAACTTAAACGATGAAAATAAGTTTCCCCCAGTTTTACGGCTTAATCAACCCATCTGTTCCCAACCGATGAAATCAAAAACAGACTTAGTAAAGCATTTTAATAAATTCATGAGGTTTATTAAAAAGATGGCGAGAAAACCTTTAACCGAAACAAACTTTATTAAAATTAAAACCAGTAAAACATATTGCATAATTAATACAAAAACATAATAATTATTCCCAGAGTATAGGTAAACTAATGAAATGAAAAGAAAACAAATGGAGAAGCGGGAGATTAGAAATGGAATGAACGAGTGAGTGAAGGTGAAGTGGTTCGAAAATGGAATGATGGTGTGAATTGGAACTCCAGGAGGAACCACGGACGGAACCTCTGGAAGGACACTGGAGAAGGTGTTTTGAGCGTTATATTTATAGAGGAAGAAGAAGCAGAGCAGCAGCTCATTGATTGAGCTCGTTGATTGCAGCTCCCCATTGATTGCAGCTCATTGATTGCGCAGGGGACAGGGCGTGCGTGATTTCTGGTAGGCGCCGACTGCTTAAACGATAAGGCAGTCAAGTTGCAGAGCGAGTAGAGCGAGTCGGCGAACAAGATAACCCGTTGATTTCTTACACATTTACACGTGTCCGCTAGATAAGAGGCGGTTCTCTCATCTCCTCTCTTGTCCGCATGTTAATAGGCGGTCTCCTCTCTGTTTCATTGTCTCTTGTCCGCCACATAAGGGGCGGTTGCCCTATATGTTGTCCGCCTCGTTTGGAGCGGTTGCTCCCTTAGTTGTCCGCCTGTTATGAGGCGGTCTCCTATTAGTGATGTCCGCCTATATTGAGGCGGTACTGGTCCTCTACCTTGACCTCCCAAAATGAGGCGGTTGCCTTGGTTAAGGCAAATCGCGTGCCTTCTCACGTGCCTCTCTGTAATCCTTTATACAATACGTGTTTATTTGGTATTTTTCCTACATTTTAACACATATAATACATCAGTTAATATAACAACATAATTATAGGAAAAACCCAAGATAAGTGAGAAACATTAGTAAAAATGCTGCAATTAATAAGGTGATTAAACCTTAATAAGTCTATATGTTTTGCACTTATCAAACTTCCCCGGCAACGGCGCCATTTTGCAGAGTGGATTTATCGTGAGTGGTTAGAAGAGGTGTAGTTATTTAAAGAAAGAAATTAATACTCAAAATATCCGTCGGGCTGCAAATTATAACCCGGTCGCAGTAGTATAGAAGACAGAAGCGGCCGGGGTCAAACCGTGGGACTTATAGCGAGCTAAAATAGTTCCTAAGCTTGTCACAAAAGGGGGGAAGTTAATTGACTTGTTTTTGAGAAAATATTAAGCAGATTAAAATTACTGAGTGCAGATGATTTAGATGGAACTCCGGGTTCAGGTTTTATATAATCTGATTAATTATGCTATCTCTACCGGTTTAATATATTAGTTTGGCAAAATTCCTGTTATTATCCTAAGGACTAAGTCATAGACCCTTAAGAACTCGTTTACCAGAAAAATGCTCGGTCTAATCAAGGTTCGAGCAATACTATGTAAACGGACGTTAAATTCGAGGAATTATAATTGCATCTGTAAATACTAACTTATTAAATCATAATAAGTTTTCTCCAGATTTACGGCTTAAATAACCTGTCTATTTATCACCTGGTCTGATCAAAATAGTCTTAGGAAAGCATTTTAATAAATTCATGTAATTTATTAAAATGGTGAGAGAAATCCTTTAAGCGTAACAAACTGAATTTATTTTAACCGGTAGAATTATTGATTACATAATTAAACAAACCATAATTAAAACCTTGCCCGGAGCAAATCCTCCTTAGCCAGACATATTAACTGGTAATAAATCTGACAGAGGTAGGGCGTAATAACAGCACGGAGACGTGATTAGTGAATGGAGAAATGGAGATGTCGAAGAGTGAAACATGTACGTAGGCTATTATAAGTGAAGTGGGTGAATTAGAGAATTAATGGAGTGAAATGGTATACGGGAGTGATTTACTGGAATAGAATGAGATGAGGTGAGTGTGAGTGATTTTCGGTTTTCTCGCGGCCTCGTTCGTACAAGGTTGTAGGGAATGGTTATTTATAGAAGAAATGTAGAGGTAGTCTTCCGTAGATATTTGCAGTTGATTGCCTACTTGAGTGCTTCATTGATTGAAGCATTGATTGCTTCATTTATTGCAGGGGACAGAGCCGAAACGCGTGCTCGGAGTAGATAGATAAGGATTCAAGTTGTAGACGACGACGGCGAAGAAGAAAACTAGTCGCGGCGTTGATTGTAGTCACGACCGTCTGGTGTCCGCCTGTTAATAGGCGGTTGCCTTATGTATGTCCGCCACTTATTAGGCGGTTTCTTTCAGTTTTGTCCGCCAGTTAACAGGCGGTGATTTGTGTGCTGCCGCCAGTTTATAGGCGGTTGTGCCTTAGTGGTGTCCGCCCAATATGGGGGTTGCCCATACTCTTGTCCGCCAGTTAATGGGCGGTTGAAGCCTCTCACGTCCGCCTCTTCATGGGCGGTTGCCTATGTGAGTCGTCCGCCTGAGTTTAGGCGGTTGCCCTTGACCGTGACCCATTTTCCTTCAAATTTTGACCGGCTCTAGATTCTTCGTTTGGACTCCGTTTTCTGAGCCGTTTGCGTCAATGCGTTCGTCTCTTTGTCTACTTCACTCCCGGCTTGGTTTTCCTCATGTTAAACCAATAACTTTGTGAGATAAACATAAAACATAAACTCGAGGAAAACTAACCGAAGTGGAGAAATGAGCAAGAAAAGTGCTAATATTATATATGAAATACACCTATAAAACATGCTCATTTGGACACTTATCAGCAAGGATTGAAATAAAATTTGAATTAAATTAAGCATTTCATAATGGTCATATACAAGCAAGAAATAAAATAGTGTTAATTTCATATAAATTTTAATAGTAATAACTTACATACACCATTATCTCTCAACCCACATTCCCTCGTTATGGTCTGATCGTATATACTCACGATGACCTGTGACCTCAGCCTCTTCCAATGAAATAGGAATAGTTGGAGGTTCATCTTATGCATCATACTCATCCTCATCAACCAAACCATCCACACCAACTATTCCTCTTCTCCCTTTAAGCACAACAGACCATCTAGGATTACAGGGATTAGTTACATAAAATATCTGCTTAACCTTCGTCCTGAAGAGGGAAAAGTACAAGAGTAAAGTAAGAAAGACATCCGGTCTCCTGGGACTGGAAGGAATACCCTAGGTATCGTCAGGCCGGAACGCGTTCCGGCCAAATAGGGAGTCGAATATCTCATTTATGTACAAATGCCAGCCTGACAACCAAAAGAGAGAGACAGGCTGGCAACTCCCGATCTAACAATGTAAACATTATAAATAAGAAGAACACCCCCACAAGAGGGACAGGCTTGACACTTTGGCACAATACATACGTCTTCTCTCTTCGTAAAGCTCTCTCCCTGCGTAATCGGTTTTAGGATCAGGTACGCAACAAGATTATCCGAGGAACAGGAGGGAGGGTACATTCTTACCTTTTCATTTGGCGCCGTCTGTGGGAAAAGAACAGCTCAAGATCTTTCTTAGTAACCACGAGTCCACCTGAAGTAGTCTGATTACGAATAAAACAGTGAAGCTCTGAAACTTTGGGGTTGTGTCTTTTTGCAGGTACAAGCGAAGAAGGTGCGCGCGCAGGAATGGCTCCAAGAACAAGGAAAACATCCCGACCTAATGGCGAGGTCAACGATGCAGGAATGACCGAAAATAACAGAGCGGAGGCTGAGGGTGCGATCTCCAAGCAAGCACTAGAGGAGATGCTGAAAAGTCTAGTCAGAACCATCGATGAAAGGATAGTGGAGGGGAATGAGATCTTGCAGCAAGAACTGATGCAGCGAGATGAGGAGTACCAAAAGAAATGGGAAGACATGACCGAAGCGCTCGAATCACTCAAAAACAGCGGCTCTGAAGCGAGCAACATCCGGAGAAAGGAGCGGCCAGGGAAAACTCTGATCATCAACGAGGAGACTGAGAAGGATGATTCAATTGATATGACTCTTTATCCCTTCTCCGAGAAAATCAGGAAAGCAAAACTTCCTCCCCGCTTTGTTGCACCAACAGTGGAAAAATACGATGGAACGGGGGACCCTGCTCTTCACATCAAAAGATTTATGTTCGCAATGAACACACAAGGGATAAGTTCTCTCGCTCTTTGTAATTTGTTTCCAGGAACATTGTCCAAAAGAGCACTCAGTTGGATCTCAACAAGACCCCCACAGTCGATCTCAAGCTTTAAACAATTGACCGAGGAGTTCCAGCAGTATTTCGCCGCAAGCAAAAAAATCAAAAAAGAAACGATAGAGCTAATGGATCTCAAGCAGCGAAAAGGAGAGACGGTGAAAGAATTCAGCGAAAGATTTCATAAACAGGTAGCGGAAATCGATGACATTGATGAAAAAATTCTGATCAAGGCTTTTGGAAACGGGTTAGCACAACCGAGGCTTGTGGGAAGATCGCGACGAAGGCTCCAAAAACCCATGGGAACTGGCTGAGATGATTCACGATTTTCTAAAATCGGAGGTGGCGGAGAATAAGGCCAGACTTGGCAAATAGCTTCAGGGCGATTGGCGATAAAAAGGGAGGACAGAGTGGGAACGGCTCATCCGGCAACACGTCAGGAAGTTCATCCGGGGGAGGCTCAAGATACAAACCTTACTACAAAGCCCCATCCCAAGGACCGCAGTATCAGAACGCCAGGGTTGCTGTCCAAATCGATCCAGGATATGCGGCGGCAGTCAAAGAAGGATATTTGCCCCCCAAAGAAGCCTTATCCAGGAGAGATCCCAGTAGCCTTCTGTGAATATCATGGCTGCAAGAGTCACAGAACCGCAAATTGTGCCACTCTGGCCAAGGAGCTGCGAGTCATCGGAAGAAAAGAAAAGCAAAGGAAAACAGATGGCGGGCCAGCAGAAGCAGTATGGCAAGCAAAACCAGTTCCCCTCTCGAAATCACCAGGAGGAAGAGGTCCATCCAGAACTGAATCACGGCAAGTCGGTCGGTATGATCTCAGGTCTGTAAGAAGGTGAAGAAGTTTTTATTTCTTTAAACATTAGATAGGTCCGGTCATACTGGTAGTCAGGCGAAAATGGTGTAATTGATTTCTTTTTTCTCAGAAACATTGTAAAAACAAACCTTCCGGTAAATCACTTCCCGAAAGAATAGAAGTCTAATAAACTTTTTCTTTAAGCAAATTCTCAGGTCTCTTTTCAGAAGTAGGACCGTTGACCCCAAACGAAAGGAAAAGACATATTCATGCAGTACATCAAGAGCTCCCGGAAAGAAAAATCGCCAAACGAGAAAGTCTTCCCCAGATTTTCTTTACAGATGAAGACGAAGAAGGGGTGTTATATCCCCACAACGATCCACTTGTCATTCGGGCAAGTAAATGACAGGATGATGGAAGGAATCTTGATAGATAGCGGAGCTGGAGCGAATATCATATCGGCCGAGGCAGTTAAAAAGCTGGAAATCCCAGAGAGTAAAGTCAAGCCATACTCAGCGGTCCTCGGAGGCTTTGTTGGGGGCGTTTCCACCAGGTCCTCAGGAAGCATAGACTTCACCATAACATTGGGACTAGGAGACGAGCGAAGAACTGAAAGACTTACAGCTTTCATCGTGCCAGGACTTTCCGGATACAATATGTATCTCGGTCGACCGGGGATTAATGCCTTCAAAGCAATATGCAGCACTCACCACCTAAAAATGAAGTATTTAACCAAGGCTGGAAAGGTGGTAACCATAAAAGGAAGTCAAAAGATGGCTCGAATCTGTGAAGTCCGCATCATGGAGGGTATGCCGGAAGAAGGAATGGTTAAAACGGTGGGGTCAGACAAGGAATTCAAGGGAAAACTACCTCTCCCACCGGAGCCGGATCAAAATACAGAAGGCTGTGGAACTTCTAAAGACTCACCAAGAGAGGTACACTTAAAAACTGACCCTTCTAAATTTTTTAAAATAGGGAATGCATTCGGCTATGGAGAGCAAACATCAGAGATTCCTGGAAAAAAGAAGGACAACTTTCGCCTGGAGTACGGACGACATGCCCAATAGACCCAAGCGTTATCCGGCATGACCTACGTGTAGATCCGAAGCACCCAGCCATCCGGCAAAGAAGAAGAATAATAGGAGAAGAAAGGGACCTTGCGGCACGCGCTGAGGTGCAAAAACTGCTCAAGGCCGGATTCATCAGAGAAGTGTCTTATCCCAAGTGGCTGGCCAACGTTGTAATGGTTAAAAAGTCAAATGGCAAATGGAGAATGTGTGTAGATTTCACGGACCTAAATAAAGCATGTCCTAAAGACTTCTACCCATTACCATCAATAGATAGATTGGTCGTCTCAACGGCTCAAAGTTCTGTCTTAAGTTTCTTGGACGCATTCTCGGGATACAATCAAATAAGGATGAATGAAGAAGATTCGGAAAAAACATCCTTTATTACCTCGGCCGGAACCTTTTGCTACAAAGTAATGCCTTTTGGATTAAAAAATGCGGGAGCAACCTTCCAAAGAATAGACAAAGTATTCAAACAACAATTAGCCCGAAACGTGGAGGCATACGTTGATGATATTGTGGTGAGAAGCAATTCTTGGACACAGCACATGGAAGACCTGAAGGAAACTTTTGACACTCTGGACAGATTCCAAATCAAGCTAAATCCGGAAAAATGTGTATTTGGAGTTACAAAGGGGAAGTTCTTAGGCTTTATCGTCGGGCAAAGAGGGATTGAGGTAGATCCCAAAAAACCCAGGCAATCCTCGATCTATCGCCACCAATGAACATTAAAGATGTGCAAGCATTAAATGGAAGACTCACGGCCTTAGGAAGATTCTGTTCAAAACTCCAAGAGAAGTCAATCCCATTCTTCAACATTCTAAGAAAAAACAAGATTCCAGTGGAGTCAAGAATGTATAGAAGCCTTTGAAAGGATCAAGGAAATGCTCAGAGAATTGCCAAAATTGGGTGTTCCGGCGCCTGGTCAAGACTTATACCTCTATCTGTCTGCCACAGATTGGGCGGTGGCGGCCGTGCTAATAATGGAGGAAGAGAAAAAAGAGATACCAGTATATTACACCGGAAAAATCCTAACCCCAGCAGAAAGTCGGTACACCAACATCGAAAAAATATTGTTTGCATTAGTCGTTGCGTCCCGAAAGCTTCGACCTTATTTTCAGTCACACCGGATATTTGTTAGGACAAATTGGCCTCTAAAGCAGATAGCAAACAACCCGAATGCATCTGGACGAATGGTTAGTTGGACTGTCGAACTCACCCAGTACAAAATTCACTTCCTCCCTCGAACAGCTATAAAAGCACAGGCTTTGGCAGACTTTATAACCGAGACGACCTTTGCCCAAAGGCAAAGCGAGCCCGCAAACCCACATGTCATCTTAGTTGATGGAGCTCGATGTAAGACTGGAGCGGGAGCCGGAATAGTGGTCCAAACACCAGATGGGAGAACTCTTAACTTTGCGTTCCGGTTGGAATTTGAGGTAACAAATAATGAAGCAGAGTATGAGGCTCTCATACAGGGTTTGGAAATCGCCACTGCCTTAGGGGCAACAGGTTTTTTTTCTTATAATGAGACAGTAGCTTCCATTTGTGTCCTTATAAACTTGTCACGTACCTCCAAAAGGGGGGAAATGGAGCTTACCTCTTTAAATTCCTTGTGCAGAATTGGAAATATACTCAGACTCAATGTTGGTGGCACGACAAAACGACAATATTTACGAGGTCAAAGAGGAGAAACTCGGGAAGTACTTGGCCAAAGTCCAAGAGACAAAGGCGAACTTTCAGAAGTGCGATTTAAGGCATCTTCCCCGAGTGGAAAATATAGAGGCCGATGCGTTGGCCAAATTGGCCAGTATGGCCGAAAGAATGCCTAGTAAAGTCTGGATGGAAATAAAGGCGAAATCAAGTTTTGAAGAGGTCCGAGTGTGCACCATTGAATCGGACACAGTAGCCAACTCTTGGATGACACCCATCATTGAATACGTACAAAGCGGAAGATTGCCACAAGACGAGAAAGAAGCAACAAAGATAAAGCGAAGAGCTGCATCTTTCTTCATAGAGCACGGGAAACTCTACAAAAGGTCATTCGCAAGACCAGCGCTTAAGTGTGTCACCATAGAGGAGGGAGCAAGGCTCATGAAGGAGCTACACGAGGGAACCTGCGGAAACCACCAGGGAAAAAGGGCAATAGTACAAAATCCTAAGGCTGGGATACTATTGGCCGGAAATGAAAGAGCATTCTAAAGAGTACATATAGAAATGCATAAGATGCCAGGAACACGGGCACAAGATACATAATCCCCCAGCCACACAAAAAGCTATATTATCCCCGGTCCCATTCGCCATGTGGGGGTTAGATATTGTTGGACCTTTCCCGGAAGCATCTCCCGGAAGGTACAGGTTCATCTATGTGGCCATTGATTACTTCACCAAATGGGTAGAAGCCATGCCAACAATATCTATTACCGCGAGAAAGTCGCAGGACTTTATTTGGAAATATGTGGTCTGCAGGTTTGGAATCCCAAAGGTAATAGTGACAGATAATGGAGCCTAGTTCAATTACGGTAGCTTTCGGGCATTCTGTGAGGAGTGGAAGATCGATTTGAGGTTCGCATCGGTCGCTCATCTGCAAGCAAACGGTCAGGTGGAAAACGTAAATGGGCAAATCATCAAAGCTATAAAAAAGAGGTTGGACAGCAAGAAAGGAGGATGGGTGGAATTGCTGTCTTAGGTCCTTTGGTCCTACAGAACGACCGAAAAAGGGCCAACTGGAGAAACACCATATAGATTAACCTATGGTCTGGAAGCAATTGTTCCGGCTGAGATGATAGTCCCATCAGTTAGATGGGAATCCTATGACGAGGAAAATAACGGAGAAGGGGTAAAAGACAGCCTGGATTTACTTGAAGAAACTACGATCATGGCTCAAGTTCGGATGGAAAGGGATAAGGGAAAGGTGGAGAGATACTTTAACCAAAGGACAAGGGAAAGAAGTTTCGTTCCGGGTGAACTGGTCCTTCGGGAGGTAAAGCAGCCAAAGAAGTTAGAGCCCCAGTGGGAGGGACCATTTATAATACAACGGCGAACAGGGCAAGCCTCATATCGCCTGAAAAACAGTGAAGGATACGAATTGCCTCACTCTTGGCACGCTGAATGCCTTAAAAAGTTTTATGTATAAAAACATTTTTCACAAGAGCAATAAAATGAGGTATTCTATTGAAACAAAGTTTTTGAAATGCACCATCCGGCCAGCGTGCCTACAGGCTATCATGCCTTGAAATGTACCATCCGGCCAGCGTGCCTACAGGCTATCATGCCTTGAAATGTACCATCCGGCCAGCGTGCCTACAGGCTATCATGCCTTGAAATGTACCATCCGGCCAGCGTGCCTACAGGCTATCATGCCTTGAAATGTACCATCTGGCCAGCGTGCCTACAGGCTATCATGCCTTGAAATGTACCATCCGGCCAGCGTGCCTACAGGCTATCATGCCTTGAAATGTACCATCCGGCCAGAGTGCCTACAGGCTATCATGCCTTGAAATGTACCATCTGGCCAGCGTGCCTACAGGCTATCATGCCTTGAAATGTACCATCCGGCCAGCGTGCCTACAGGCTATCATGCCTTGAAATATACCATCCGGCCAGCGTGCCTACAGGCTATCATGCCTTGAAATGTACCATCCGGCCAGCGTGCCTACAGGCTATCATGCCTTGAAATGTATCATCTGGCCGGTGTGCCTATAATGTCTAGGAATTTTCTTAAAAATAAAACTGAGCGAAAGTATAAGGATCTTTGGTGTAAAAAAAGGGGCTTATAAAGCATTTGGAAGTCCGGTCGCTCCGGATAAAGCCAAATGAGTGATATATAAAGCCAACCCATAAAAAGTAACTTGAATCAATTAAGAGATACAAAAGTAGTGGTAGGAGCGAAAATGCTAAAACATTACCAAAGTAGTAACCCAAAATACAACTATACAAGATCCCTACACTAAGAAATCGCTCTTTCTAAAAAGCATCTATTCTTTAGCAGGCTTCATTGCAGCAGACCCTTCGACCGGATGAGACACGCTCTCCTGAGAGTTAGATTTTCCAACGGCCTGATGAGAGCCGGCAACCCCCTGGCGCATACCACTGTCGGGAGGAAGGAAGGAAGCCTGACCAGGCCCAAAGACCGTCTCACCAGGGAGACGACCGAACTTCTCAAAATCCTCAAGGAAGTTGCTCTTCTGAGCAACATTGTCAAACTCCAGCTCACTATACAAATCGTCATCCAAAACTTCCCCCCTCTTCAGAAAGTACTTGGAGATGGTCTGGCGACAAACATTAGTAATCTTCCGGCTCTGAGAGCCGAAAGCCTTCTTCAAGTGGGCAATGATGGTTCCTTGCTTCTTCAGCTCCTCTTAGGCCCGACGGGCGTAGGCTGTATGCTTGGCAACATCTTCCTCGAGCTGTAGGACCTGAGCTCGGTAAAGATCACGGTCAGAACCCGTGGCAGAAAGTTTCTCATTCAGCTTGTCAATACGATTGCTGAGTTTCTCAACATGTCTTAGAAGATTTTCAGAATCTGGTTGAAAAAGGAAGAAGAGTAGGATCGGTGAGAATAAAACATAAGGATAGAAGACGGCCGGAAAGAGACCAATAAAACTTACCCTTGGCCGGGACCTTAGCGTTCTCGGATTGAAGGAAGGTCGTGGCTTCCTCTAAAGCCTTCACCTTTTCCTCCAGAGAGACCTTCTCGGCCGCAAGAGCAGCTTTACCGGCGGAAAGAGCCGTGTTTTCTTCCATCAGGGACTGCTTCTCTTGATCAAAGGCGGTCCGAGTCTGCTCGTCCAGGGCGTCCCTTTCCTCAGCCAATCTGGTAAGCTCATGAATGAGTTTGGCTTTGTCTTCCACTAAAGCCTCATTCTGTCTGGTCAAAGCCTTTTTGTCCATCTCAAGGGACTCAGTCTCTTTCTCAAGAGCAGCCTTCAGGTCCGCAAAGTAAACCTTATCTGAAGCAAGGGAATCCACCTCCCTTTTGTGAGCAGCTTGTACCTGCCGCAACAAAACTTCCAAGTCAGACAAAGCATGCGGAGGTATCATGACATCCTTTTCACCGGAAGCTTGGCTGTGTACCTGTTTTAGGATACTCTCGGTTCGGAGATTCTGGTTTCTCAAAGCAAACATCTCTTCCCGCAAATTCTTTAACTTCAATTCGTACTCATCTCAAAGGCAGACACACTCATGGCGAGATGACCGTAATTCTTTGTTTAGAGTGTCCGTCCTTTCTTTCACCTTGCGGTCAATCTCGTAATTTACAAGATCAATGTAACTATCGTGGGAAGAGCGGGTCTGCCTCAACTCAGCTTCAATATTGTTGGCCCGATTTTTCTCATGTTGTAGATCAGATTGGAGGTCTTGGGTTTGAACTTCAACACTTTGGGCCATTGACATAACCTAAAGGAAGCAAAACTTAAAAAGTTTAGGGGGCACCAACAGGGTATAGGAGAATGGGAGGAAGATTGCACTAACCCGAAAAATGCCCTGCCACATTAGGTTGAAGACCTCCCCCATGGGAAGGGAGTGACGCATGATAGCATCGGCTCCTCCGCTCCCGGCCCTCAGTTTCTCCTTGGTGGCAGTAACGATGGACGGAGGAGCAAAGATCCCGTCCGGATGATCAGACAGCTTTATCGCTTCCTTCCAAGCGTCGGTGTATCGAGCAGTATCCAAAGAGATCTTGCGCAGAAGTTGCCCAAGATAGTAGAACCATCCCTCCTTCTGGGAAGGGCAGGTGAAACTCCCCTGAACAGGAGGGGGTGGAGAGGAGGAAGAGGCAGTAATGTACTCCCTTTGCTTGCTTCGGAGCTCTGGGTTCTCGGGCACTGGTCGGTATTCTTTCACTTTCTCGTGTACTGATTCCTTAGCCCCAGGAACATCACATGGGGTTGAGGTGCCAAGAGCCTCGCTGTCCCCTTCAGCTTCAGGGACCTCCGTTAAGACAGCCTTCGGCTTTGATACAGTTTTCTTCCGAAATCTTTGAGTACCGGAAGCCGGAACAGCAGCAGTGGGGAGGGCCGGGCCGCAAGCAACCTCGTTGTCAGTAACGGTTATGGGTGCGCCTTGAGAGCCTAAGAAAGGAAGGGTCAGCAAAGAATATACAAAAGGGGAAGGCAAAAGTTTCCTTCAAATAAGAAAGAGCAATACGTAGGTCGGTCTCTTCCAAGACAGCACCGTGGGCCGGATCGGAAGAAAAATATCCTGCCAAGTCAGGAAACAATTCACAAATAGGAGTTGGATGACCAAACCCCTGCCCTGGGTGAGAGACAGACCCCAGGCCTGAATCGGGAGTAAGAGGGATAAAGACGCGACGCCCAGACCCTGGACTCACGTGCCAAGTACCTGGCAAATCACCGCACGATCGGGCTGGGGACTCAGTAATTCTCTTTTCTTCTGTCCGGATCGATCCTTGTCGTTGTCGCCTTTTTGTCTCTTCTTAAAAGAATAAGCATCCCCAAGGAGTCTTGTGGCCGCATCGACAGCTGTTGGGCAAAATAGTAGTTAACTATCTTGCTAACTATGGGCAGTGAACCCAATCTTGTAGTACAACAAGGTCGTATCCACAGAGACTTCGCAACTGTCTAATTAATTATCCAGTTAGTAAATGTACAAAAAGATAAATTAAAGTGCATAAAATATAAATTGGGGTTTAGCCGGAGGCAGCTTGGATTTAGGATTAGTACAGAAATAATAAAAACAGTGAAATAAAGTAAATGGATGAAAAGGGGTATCCTAGGATAGCGGGAATTTCCTAAATTACTTAAACAATTTTAAAACCTGTCTCAAATATTTATTGTCTATTAGAGTTAATAATGTCAGTTACGAACTCTTATTTATAGCCTTAGTATTTTCCTGCTCAATCCGGAGTGTAAATACTAAGGTTAATTCCTTTGTGGTACTTAACTATCTCAAAATCATATATTGATAGCTACCAATAAATGCAGTATTTTGTCAGAATAAGCATTTAACATATTTGCTGAAAGGAATTAAAACAAGTTTAATAAGTGAAACATGTGATAAATATTTATTTAAGTACAGACAATAATTATAATCCTAATTTGCTCTTATTTGTCTGTTAAGAATTTATCTTGTGGCCTTCCTAAATCATAGATAAGGACAACTCTTAATTAATTCATTAAACTTCTTACAATCAGAAAAAGTCTAAATCATTAATTAGCTTTAAGTGAGAATTCTTTTTATAACAGCGATGGATTTTATCTGCTAATCAGGAGTATAATATCTAACGTTTACTTCTCTTTGTGTCTATTCTCAGATTTACAAATCATTGAAATAAGAGAAACCGTAAATGCATAAAATGATCAGTTATTAAGCATTTAATAATTTAGAGAGACAAAACAATATTATAAGCAACTTGTATTAATAATAAGTCTCAATTATTTAGGAACAAACCCACATCCTAGGATACGAATAAAATCACTCAGACATTAACAGTAATAAAAAGGAAACAGAAATAGCCGTTAATTTGGAGACTGTCGGAGACTGACTGCGATTCGCTTCTGCTCCAGCTCCTTTTCTTCTGTTCTTTTTATCGTGTTTCTGCTTCGTGGTGAAATATAGAAAATAAAATGGAGAAGTGGAGGATACGAGGTAATGGTGGTGGTCGTGGTGTGGTCTAATACTAACGATAATAAATAACTACTAACAAATAACACTAACAACTAACAATTTGGATTCGGAGGAAGGGAGTTGTTTTATTGAGCAGAGGGCGTGGTTTATATAGAAACAGAGCAGAAGAAGGTCCGTACGATTTTGTTTAACTGTTGATTCATTGATTGCGCAGGGGACGGAAGATGAGACGCGTCAGGGATAAAGGCTATTAATGCAGACAGTGGGCGGAGTAGATAGATAAGGCGTTCAAGTTGGCAGGACGACGACTGGCGAGAAGAAAACTAGTCCCGTTTGGTTTTTAGCCCTAACCGCCTCTTTAAGAGGCGGTTCCCTTTGTGCTGACCGCCCCATTTTGGGCGGTTCTGTTGTTCTTGACCGCCTCAATTACAGGCGGTTCCCTCATGTCTAGACCGCCTCAACTTTGGGCGGTTGCCCCAGAGAGACCGCCTCAACTTTGGGCGGTTGCCCACAGAGAAGACCGCCTCAACTTTGGCGGTTGCCCACAGAGAAGACCGCCTCAACTTTGGGCGGTTGCCCACAGAGAAGACCGCCTCAACTTTGGGCGTTGCCCACAGAGAAGACCGCCTCAATTGAAGGCGGTTGCATGCATGCAGTACGTGCATGTCGCGTGCTTCTCGCTGGCTCTGTTCGACTGGCTCTATATTCTTCGTTTGGGCTCCGTTTTCTGAGCCGTTTGCGTCTATGTGTTCGTCTCTTTATCTACTTTACTCCCAGCTTGGTTGTTTCATGTTAAAACCAATAATTGTGAGATAATCAATAAACATAAACTAGAGAAAAACCATAAGATAAGTGAGAAATGAGCAAAAAGTGCTGAATATATATATGAAATCACCTATAAAATGCTCATTTAGACACTTATCACACCCCCACACTTACCTTTTGCTTGTCCTCAAGCAAATCACGTAACCCAATTAAGTAGGGAATGCTCATACTAACAAATATTATTATGAAGGGTAGGATAAACATGATCTTTTAAACTTATTAGGAGTGTGAAAAATTAACTGCTGGCGGCAAAGGTGTGCTCAGGGTAAAAATAAAATATAGAGTTTCGGGTATGATCTAAGGTACTTCAATGTTTCTTTTTAGGTGACTGGGAACTTTACCATGGCCAACTTTCTCAAGAATGGGCATTGAGGAGAAAACAAAAGGAAAAATAGATTTATGCATTTGTTTCACTTTTGCATAAGAGATGAGAAGATAATATGTAGCATCAAGCCTTTGTATTTAAGAACACTCAACTCTCTTTTGTTGGTTACCAATGGTGTCTCGAAAGTACCTTATTATTATATTTTTCTTTCTTCTTCTTTTACAGAAAGTACCCCTTAGCAATCCCTAAGAGAGAAGACAGAAGAAACCCTGAGCAATAAATCCACCATTTGCAGATTATTTGGTCACACCGCATATAAAATGCTCCTCAAAAGTAATCAAAATTTAAAATTTGTACCATTTATCCTACATTCATAACAATATTTATTCTTAAAGAGAACAACCCACATATAAAGGTCCATAATATTGAATTGACAAACGAAGATAAGGAGAGAGATTAAACATTTAAGCACAAAATGTTACCGAAAAGGGCACACTCCCCCACACTTAAATTGAACAATGTCCTCATTGTTCACCAGAAAAACAAGGGAAGGTTCAGAAGACCTTTTCGGTTAAGTAGACGAAACAGAGATAACACAGATCACAAATAATCATTTAAGCAATAAACCTCCTCTGCAATTTTATTTAAATAAAAGCAAAATTAAAGAAACTGGTACTCCCCTGATATTATTTTTGCTAGTTGCGTTTATAGGATTCCCCCACACTTGAGCTTCAGCCTCAAGTAGCGTAGCTTGGTTGCAGTGAAAAAATGAAGGTGCACCTGCATAGACACTAGAAGCAACCATACTATAAACGGGTTAAAAGTTAGCAAAAATAAAATTTAAAGAGAACCTGAAAATTAAAAGAACATAAAGGCAAATATAAATAAAAGTACACCCGGGTTGCCTCCCAGGAAGCTGCCCTTCTTTAACGTCTTTGGCTAGACGCTTTGTCGTTATCCTGGATCAAAACAAACGTTACCTCGGCATATAAATAATTAAATTAATACTCCACAAAATCCGGTGTTTGAGGAGGTACTACTGCCGGGAACGTAGTTCTAACAGAAGACCCGTGGAAAGACTTTTCTTCCTCAAATTGGAGGATGTTAAAATCCTCCTCTGTTGTTGAGCTTATGGTAAGAACCTTGATAGGGATCTTCAGAGGGAAGTGGCTCCTTGAAATTTACTATAGCACTCTCTTCTGATGGCTCGGAGGGAGGCGGCATCTCCTCCTTCTCAAGATTGAGGATGTGTCCACCCTCATCTTCTGGGTAAAGCACAGTGAAGGAGGGGAAGTAGTAGTTGATTTTCAGAGGGAGGGGACTCCATGAAGTCCAAGGAGAAACTCTCTTCTGAGGGGCTGTCTCCATAATCAAGCTGATAGTGGGTTGGTGATGGATTCTCTAATTCGAATAGTGGAGGAGGTGGAGAGTAGCTTATGTCCTCAGCAGGTTGTTCCTCCTCATGAACCACTTCATTCAGTTGTTGAAGCGGTTGATCCATGCGTTCGATCTGATCTAGCGTTCTTTGCTGGATCCTTTCAAACTCGAGGTAAAATTTGCCATCATTCTCTTAAAATGGCGTTGTCTCTCTCTATTGCAACCATAGGACATTGGGAACTTTCATGGTCTCCTCCACACTCTTGGCACACAAAGATGGGGATAGGCTTGAGAGATGACTTGTAATCCTCCAAGAGAGCTCTCAATTCAGCATTTGGGTCTGAACATTGGGGGCTTTCATGGTACTCTCCGCACCTTTGACAGACACTCCATTGATTGTAGTCCTCTGCGCCATAGGGGTAACCATACCAATCTCCTGCTTGATCGTAGTGATCATCCATCAGAATTAAGTACCTTTAAAAAGAAACACAAAATTTATACACAAAAGGTAATTACAGAAATAAAAGAAAAACTAAACAGATAATGAACCAGATAGTTGGACCGAAGTCCCGGCAACGGCGCCAAAAACTTGTTGGGCAAAATAGTAGTTAAACTATCTTGCTAACTATGGGCAGTGAACCCAATCTTTGTAGTACAACAGGTCGTATCCATAGAGACTTCGCAACTGTCTAATTAATTATCCAGTTAAGTAAATGTACAAAAAGATAAATTAAAGTGCATAAAATATAAATTGGGGTTTAGCCGGAGGCAAGCTTGGATTTAGGATTAGTACAGAAATAATAAAAACAGTGAAATAAAGTAATGGATGAAAAGGGGTATCCTAGGATAGCGAGGGAATTTCCTAAATACTTAAACAATTTATAAACCTGTCTCAAATATTTATTGTCTATTAGAGTTAATAATTGTCAGTTACGAACTCTTATTTATAGCCTTAGTATTTTCCTGCTCAATCCGGAGTGTAAATACTAAGGTTAATTCCTTTGTGGTACTTAACTATCTCAAAATCATATATTGATAGCTACCAAATAAATGCAGTATTTTGTCAGAATAAGCATTTAACAATATTGCTGAAAGGAATTAAAACAAGTTTATAAGTGAAACAGGTGATAAATATTTATTTAAGTATAGACAATAATTATAATCCTAATTTGCTCTTATTTGTCTGTTAAGAATTTATCTTGTGGCCTTCCTAAATCATAGATAAGGACAACTCTTAATTAATTCATTAAACTTCTTACAATCAGAAAAAGTCTAAAATCATTAATTAGCTTTAAGTGAGAATTCTTTTTATAACAGCGATGGATTTTATCTGCTAATCAAGGAGTATAATATCTAACGTTTATCTCTCTTTGTGGTCTATTCTCAGATTTACAAATCATTGAAATAAGAGAAACCGTAAATGCATAAAAATGATCAGTTATTAAGCATTTAATAATTTAGAGAGACAAACAAATATTTATAAGCAAACTTGGTATTAATAATAAGTCTCAATTATTTAGGAACAAACCCACATCCTAGGATACGAATAAAATCACTCAGACATTAACAGTAATAAAAAGGAAACAGAAATAGCCGTTAATTTGGAGACTGTCGGCGGAGACTGGACTGCGATTCGCTTCTCTGCTCCAGCTCCCTTTTCTTCTGTTCTTTTTCGTGTTTCTGCTTCGTGGTGAATGTAGAAAATAAAATGGAGAAGTGGAGGATACGAGGTGAATGGTGGTGGTCGTGGTGTGTCTAATACTAACGATAATAAATAACTACTAACAAATAACACTAACAACTAACAATTTGGATCGGAGGAAGGGAGTTGTTTTATGAGCAGAGGGCGTGGGTTTATATAGAAACAGAGCAGAAGAAGGTCCGTACGATTTTGTTTAACTGTTGATTCATTGATTGCGCAGGGGACAGGAAGATGAAGACGCGTCAGGGATAAGAGGCTCATTAATGCAGACAGTGGGCGGAGTAGATAGATAAGGCGTTCAAGTTGCAGGACGACGACTGCGCGAAGAAGAAAACTAGTCCGTTTGGTTTTTTAGCCCTAACCGCCTCTTTAAGAGGCGGTTCCCTTTGTGCTGACCGCCCCATTTTGGGCGGTTCTGTTGTTCTTGACCGCCTCAATTACAGGCGGTTCCCTCATGTCTAGACCGCCTCAACTTTGGGCGGTTGCCCACAGAGAAGACCGCCTCAACTTTGGGCGTTGCCCACAGAGAAGACCGCCTCAACTTTGGGCGGTTGCCCACAGAGAAGACCGCCTCAACTTTGGGCGGTTGCCCACAGAGAAGACCGCCTCAACTTTGGGCGGTTGCCCACAGAGAAGACCGCCTCAATTGAAGGCGGTTGCATGCATGCAGTACGTGCATGTCGCGTGCTTCTCGCTGGCTCTGTTCGACTGGCTCTATATTCTTCGTTTGGGCTCCGTTTTCTGAGCCGTTTGCGTCTATGTGTTCGTCTCTTTATCTACTTTACTCCCAGCTTGGTTGTTCCTCATGTTAAAACCAATAAATTGTGAGATAATCAATAAAACATAAACTAGAAAAAACCATAAGATAAGTGAGAAATGAGCAGAAAAGTGCTGATATAATATGAAATACACCTATAAAACATGCTCATTTAACACTTATCAACAGACAACAGACCATAATAATCAACTTGCTCGTCACCCATTTTGAAGTTAACAAAATTCCAACTGTTGAAGGGCCCCACCTTATCTCCCCTAGAAAAGAAATATACGAGAGCGACGCGAAAAGTAAGAAGACGGTAAAAGGTAAAAGATTTAGGTAAAACTGGCTAAATAAAACTTACTATGATATTTCTTCAATGAGTCCAGGCGCGCCGGAGTAAAAAATTGGGAAACCGTAGGCTGCTTGTTGCTTACCATCTTCAGGATTTTCGAGATGGGCATTTCTTGCGCCGGGGAAGGGGGGCAGCTAAATTGGCCTTTCGGGATTGAGGAGCAGTAAGGAACTCCCAAAAATCGGCCTGGTGGTGGGACAATGACAAACCATCGGGAGTTCCACCCGGAAGACACTTTCTTGTAATCGAAAAGAGAAAAGCCGGCCTTCGCCTTGATCGTCAGGCTATCAGGATCGTCCATTGTGGAGTAGAATTGGGTGAACTCGGTTGCTTCCACCCGAATTTTGTTCTCCTCACAAAGGAGGACATAGGCGTGGAGGTAAGAAATTGCCTTTGGGTGTAGGTGAGCAAGCACGCAGCAACGCCAAATTAGGAAGCCCAGAACGAATGGGTGAGGGGGCATAGTTAGGCCACGAGCGAAAAAGTCCGCATAAATGGCATATCCGAGCCCAAAATCGTTGTGGGGATGTGAATCGGAAGAAGGAAGAAAGATGCGAGTACCCTGTGGGACTTCGACATCCTTTAAGCAGGAAAGAAGGGAGGAGGTGTCCAGGGAGGATGGAGAAGGCTCCCGATCGGCAGAAAAGGGTGCGGTAGATTTCAAATAGGAAGGGTGAAACCCCTGGGACGAAAAGGTACCTTGAATCGCCTCTTTTGCAGGAGCAAAATTTGCTGCTGCCTTGTTTTTCTTCGAGCTAGAAGAGGCCATTGGGGAAGATGAGCGGAGGAAAAACAGTGAAACAAGGAAGATAAAGAGGAGGTTTGGAAACGAAGCGTAAGGAAATAGCGGCGAAGTTTGAAGTGGGTAAAGGAGAGAGAAGGTATCAAAGATAAAACCTGGAGTTTTGAAGAAAACGGTTCCCGCTCGGCTAATAAAAATCGATAAAATAAGGACTCTGCACCTTCCTGGAAAAGGGACGCTGAAATAAAGTGCCTCCGAAAATTCTACATCGAAAAGGCGCGAGGCACGGGCAAGTTTTCTTTCTTTTTAAAAAAGGAGGAATAGGAAAAAAGCAAGGAAAACTTGTGGGACTACTGAGGAAAGAAAAAGTCAATCCGGAAGATCACAAAAAACTAAAGACAGGCAAGGATTTTTCTTAAATGCATGTCAAAGAAGAAAATTTCCACTTTTACATTCAGGGAATCAAAAGTAGAACTTGTGGGACTGATGAAGAGGGAAAAGTACAAGAGTAAAGTAAGAAAGACATCCGGTCTCCTGGGACTGGAAGGAAGACCCTAGGTATCGTCAGGCAGAACGCGTTCCGGCCAAACGGCATCTAATATCTCATTTTATGTACAAATGCCAGCCTGACAACCAAAAGAGAGAGACAGGCTGGCAACTCCCGATCTAACATGTAAAATTATAAATAAGAAGAACACCCCCATAAGAGGGACAGGCTTGACACTTTGGCACAATACGTACGTCTTCTCTCTTCGTAAAGCTCTCTCCCTGCGTAATCGGTTTAAGGATCAGGTACGCAACAAGATTAACCGAGGAACAGGAGGGAGGGTACATTCTTACCTTTTCACATCCCAACAACGAATGGCTCAACCGTGGGAGTAGCTCTAGACAGATCAACCAGTTTCATACCATGCTCCTCCTCACGGTAGCCATGATTGTTGTTAACACAGTTACAGCAGAAAATACACATTTCATAGCTGTTGTAGTCCAATACCCAGATGTCTTTTATAACACCGAAATATGATTGTTTTACTGAGACTGGACTGTGACCCACAACACTGATGTCATATAAGTTTTGATAAGCTTCAAGCTCTACGCCACTGTTTTGATTCGTTGACTTCTGATCCTGACATTCTGTGAAAAAGGTGAATCCGTTGACATCGTACCCCTCATAAGAAATTACATCCAGATTTGGTCCAAATGCAACTACTTTAATCAGTTCAGGCACATTCGTGGACTGATCGGACAACACTCTGTCTTTGAACCATCTGACAAATGTCCTATTCTGCTCATTTTGTAGTCTAACGTCACTTATGTCTGGATATTGTGATCTTAAAACACACAAGTGTTCATCAAAGTATGGTTCGACATCTTCAAAATGACTTAGCACAACTAAATGAGCTTTGTTAAGAGTGTCTATGCCAATTCTTTTCAGTTTCCGTCCAACCGTGCCAACACCCTTCAATCTGCCCTCGTGTCTAGAACGTGGAAGTCCAATGGTATCGACACCTTCTAGGTAATTGGTGCAGAAGTCTACAACTTCCTCTGTGATAGTGCCCTCTATAATACTACCCTCTGGGTGACGACGGTTCTTCATTTTCTTCTTTAGGACACCTATGTACCTTTCGAACGGATACATGTAGCGAAGGTACAAAGGACCACACATCAGAATCTCTCTTACAAGATGCACCAGGAGATGTATCATTATGTCGAAGAATGATGGAGGAAAATACATCTCCAGCTGGCACATTGCCACAATAAGATCCTTTTGTAATTTAGACAGAGTGTCCACATCAAGAACCTTAGACGAAATGGATTTGAGGAAGACACTACGTTTGTGATTGTGTGTCTGACAGCATCCGGCAAGATCCCACGTAATGCAATTGGCAAAAATTCTTGAAGTAGGACATGATAATTGTGAGATTTCATTCCTACTAATTTGAAATCTGTCATGGACACTAGGTTTCTTATGTGTGAGGAGTAACCTAATGGCACCTTGATGTTGTAAAGGGTACTGCATAGACTATGTTTCTCTTCTTTAGACAGAGAGTGACAGGTAGGAGGCAAGAATGTGCGTTTTCCACGTTCTTGCGGGCCAAGCTCTGTGCGTATGCCCAACTCAATTAAATCTTTTCTTCCTTTCAAATGATCCTCTGTCTTTCCTTTTATGTTCAAAAGGGTGCTAGTGATACTTTCACCCACGTTCTTCTCGACATGCATCCCATCGATACAATATCTAACCTTCAGAAGCTGCCAGTACTGGAGTTCCCAAAATATTGATTTCTTTTTCCAGACACTTTTTTCATCACTTTTGGTTGGCGGCCCGAAGTTGTTGACAATATTATCCAACTTTTTGTAAATCTCTGTACCTGTCAAAGGCTGGCGCGCCACACTGTGATCAGTTTTCCCATCGAACTCTTTCGCCATATTTCGATACTTATGTCCTTTTAGAAGCATTTTTCGGTGGCCCATATACACGTTTTTGCCACTATGTTTCAAGCGAATGCTACAAGTGTTTTCACCACAAATCGGACACGCCAACGCCCTCTTGATTGAATAGCCTGAAAGATTACCATAGGCGGGGAAATCATTGATTGTGCAGTACAACATAGCAGGCAAATTGAAGTCCTCTTTGCTGAATGAGTCGTAAACCGTAGCCCCTTCATTCCACAAGAGTTGTAGATCCTCTATCAAAGGTTGTAGGAATACATCAATTTTGTTGCCCGGTTGCTTTGGACCCGATATTAACAAAGACAACAAGATGTGTCTTGGTTTCATGCATAACCACGGCGGTAGATTGTAAATAACCAAAAGCACAGGCCAGGTACTGTGTATGCTACTCAAAGTACCGTAAGGGTTCATCCCATCCGTGCACAAGCCTAGCCTTAGGTTTCTCGGTTCGTTACCAAACTCAGGAAATTTTATGTCTATGTTTCTCCACTGTGGTGCATCAGCGGGATGTCTCAATCTGCCATCCTTTTTCTTGTGAACTGAATGCCACCGAAGATTCTCTATGTCTTTCTCAATGGAGAACAAACGTCTTAACCTTGGAATGATGGGCAGGTACCACAGTACCTTAGCCGGTGAACCTTTCTTACTACCGCTGATGTGTGTTTGTTGTTTCTTATACCGTGACGCTCCACATGCTGAACATCTTTCAGCAAATTCATCCGATTTCCAAAACAGCATGCAACCATTTAGACAAGCATGAATTTTCTGGTACTCCATGCCCATTGTCACATCAGTTTTTTGGCTGAGTACGTAGTCGTTGGTAAAACGTTGTCCATCGGAAGAACGTATTTCAATAGTTCCAGGAGGTCAGTGAAACTTATGTCGCTCCAGCCATGTTTCGCTTTCAAGTTGAATAGCTTGAGGACGACACTCAACTTGCTTAACTTCGTAGGGTCACACCCGGGGTACAACGGTGTTTTGGATGAATCCAACAAATTTTCATACTTGTCTGGCGTGTTAGAGTAATGTCGTTCCACATCTTCGAGCATAGTCTCAATGTCATCATCCCAAAAATCTGGCTCAACATTCGCTGTAACGTCTTCTGGATCACCCGCAACTGTATCATCTCCAAGTTCTGTTTCTGTGTTTGCCTGACCATTATCCCCTTCGTCAGGCTTAATAACATCGAACGCACTCTGACCATGCCATCGAATTATGTCTTGGAAATCTTTTGTAAAACCGCGGCGGATCAGATGTTCTTTAATTGTTTCAACGCCGCGATATCTCAGATTGTTTTGGTAGTAGATACACGGACAAAATATGTATCCCTTGTCTGTAGGTTTTAGATTGTTCGCCAACACCGTGCATAACTTATCAACTCCTTCTAAAAACTTGTCGTCCAAATTTCCGCTGTAAATCCACGAACATTCCATCTCCTTCTAGCTATTTATATGAAGGCAGCCATTTCATACCGTCACCCGTGGCAGAGTCTTTACACATTTGTATCTTATCAACCTAAATCCATCAATGAGTATTAAATCCCACCGGTGAACGTGTTTTTAATAAGTAATTTATTGAAAATTTCGGCGCATCTCCCTACAGTTCTTCAAATGCACGATATTATGATATTAATCAATAATATATGCATTCGAAGAACAATAAAGAGATACTGCTGAAATATTCAACAAAGTACATATTAAAAACACATTCACACCCTAGATGTGAGATTTAACAATCATGGACAGTCCCGACAGGGACTGCCGAAGATATACCTCTATTAGGTATATCTTGGGCGGATAACTATGTTTGGTAGTTCGTCAAATACTGTATGTATATATGTAAATCTTACCTCTGGTAGACGATTAGCCGATGCAAAGACGGTTGAGGTCGGAAGCCAAAATAAAGTCGTAGTCCTGATGCATAAAGGAAAAACGACAACATTAGAATTCATCAAAAAATCAAGGTTAAAATGCTAGCTAAACCGCGGAAAAAATTCGACAGCATCTCCCGTATATTACTGACGTTTCCCAATCAGTTTTATCAACGTCAAATTCGTACGCACCATCAAAATTACTTATACACTAAATTTATATTTATCTAGAAGAAAGGTAAGCTGTATTAACCGTAAAGAAATATTTACAAGTACAAGAAATCAACTGCAACAAGAATCACAACTAAATACAGCAGTGCACTCAACTGCAGCAAACAAGAATGACAACTTCAAATCTGCTAAGAGATATATCTACCAGACCAAAGGCTCTCAACTAATTTTATATTTTAAAACTACACTACTATGTATTAATTGTAATACTAAATGCTAAGAATAACTAAATAGAGCAGTTTACATTTTGGTTTGCAAAATTACCGTTACTAAGCACCGAAGTGGGCAAGTAGTGCATAAATCAGCCCACGAACTAGGTTGCAATTAACTATGAATCTGGGCACAAATATATGAACAAGTTAGAACATTTGCCATTACAGAAACGAGGTTATAACTAGCAATCGACATGTATATGAACAAAGTTTGAAAAAAACGAACATCGATACACATGCATACCCAGTACGTGATAGAGCTAGACGTCGACGGTGACGACCAGTGTACGTAGATGGGTGGTGACCGGCGGCGATGGGAGTGACAAAGGTGGTGGGAGCGACGACGGCCGTTACTAAGGTGACGGGAGAGAGGAGGCGATTTCAGTGAGGAAGATAGCGCGAAAGAGAAGAAAGAGTACTGTGTGTGTGTATAGTAAACAGGCAAATGTTCTAGTTAAAAGGACTTTAGATTACGGTTTACATGAAAACCGTAATCTAAAGTCACACTTTAAATGACGGTTCCTAAAGAACCGTAATCTAAAGTGTAACGAAATTAAAAAAATAGCGCCAAAATTATTTGGCATATGCTGGGTTTCGAACTCAAGATCGATGGTGTTGACAGATGTACCCACGGCCATTAAGCCATGAGTCTTATTCGATCAAACATATGTAACACATTGATATAAAGTTATTTTTAATCTAAAATACACTGGTAAAACGACGTCGTTAACTGTAATTTAGATTACGCGCGGCGTCGAAAAAATCAAATAATGCGGGAAATATTTGGCGTCAGGTCAAAACGACGTCGTTGACCATTAGTGGGCGGGGACTTTAGATGACGGTTATTAGTAAAACCGTAATCTAAAGTCCGTTGACCATAAAGCCCGCATCAACACGGGACTTTAGATTACGGTTTCACTAATAACCGTCATCTAAAGTCCGTCCTAAAAAAGGTGCCTACCTCCGATCGATTATTGCTTACGGTTAATTTAATAAACGTCGTTAATTAATTATGGCCTTCCTATTAATCACGGTTTCTGTTAAAGCCGTGATTAATCCACCGTCATTAAAGGCTTCCGTTCCACCAGTGAATCAAGCCACATATCAGAAACTAAAGCAACCCAAACCAAGAACGAAACCATAACCAATACCGCAATTCAAACCTGGAATCTAACGAGGAAGCACACAGTAGAGAAGAGACCAGAAATCCAAACCGGGGCAGCAATCACCACAACGTAGAAAAGAACTTGAGGATAGGATAAGTGAGAAAGAGAGCTCAGACAATGAGTAAACTGGCGTTGAATAAACTGAACGGGAAAAGATAAAAGGAATTTCTTATTCCTTATATTCCTTACCTTAATTCCAAAAAAGCCAAATGTCCATTTGCCCTTTTCTTCTTCCACAACCACAAATCAACCTAAATGACATAATCCAACTAAAAAGGGAAACTTACATCCCCCACCCATGATGTTTGGTGAAATTACACACCCCACCCACGCGGTTTCAAAAATTACTTTGCCCACCCTTGTGGTTTCCTCTATTTTACATCTGACAACTTTCATAATATTTGATCAACTTAAAAGATGCTTAAATGTTGTCCAAAATTGATGAAACTTTACATGAACAATGCTAAGGTGTTATATTTTGGTCTAGCATGAAATCCAAAGTTTTTTAAGCTCATATGTGATCCATGGGACCCAATGAAACATGTGAGATGTTAACGTGTTTTCATTGGGTCCCATAAGTCATATATGAGCTTTAAAAACTTTGGATTTGACATTTAACAAAAATATATGTAACACCCCTACTGCTAATACTGTCATTAACGTCCAATCTCCTCATACTTCCAGATTCACGCAGCGGTACATACTTACATACGATGGGTGATACAATGCCGTTAGTCACCCACGTGACTAACAAGGCAACTGCTACTACATACAGCATCGGTCTGATGGACCGGAATATCCGAGTGCTACACAAGTGCAAGTCTTACTACAATTACGAATCAAATGCTACAATTCCATTCCATACAATCCACAAGTTCGATACAATACCATATCATTCACCGAGTTTACTAGGATTCTTATACAAGTATAATACCTCCTCCGAGCTCATACATACTCACTAAGAGTCTACATCTACCCATTCCTCACAACTACTTACTTCCTAAGTACAAGAGTGTGCCATTTAGTACCCCTCTACATTCTACTTCTAGCTATCCAAGTGTAGCCACCGGTCTCTTAGCTTGACCATATCTACTTCGGTACCTGCACACTAAAAACGTTCCCCCGAAGGGGTCAGCTTTCGCTGAGCATGATAACCGCATACCTCGCGTACTAGTGAGGGTACGCCGACCACTTGGTCGGATACATGCGATTGATTTCACTCAAACATACATGCATACATGCTCTTATACACAATGTTACAATACATTACACAATGAATACATACATACACTTCAATGCATACTCTTCAATACATACATGGTATACTATACAAGCCATCAGATACGTTCATACCTTTTCGAAATCCGCAATACACAATACATATACAGTACATACGCAATACATCCACAATCCACCATACTTGTTAGCTCATGTTGGCCCACCCGGGTTAATCGGGTGGAGATTACTCTTTTACTCGTTCCACAGTACTTCGCATACATACTCATACTCATACATACTTACTTACTTACTTACTCTTACTCATGTTAAGTCGTCGGGACCTCCGGCCCGGGACTACTCCGTCCCACCACGGGATTTACTTGACTCACCAATCCGGGATGCTACCCATTTAAGGGATTTGGGCCGCGGACCAGTTTAAGAGTCAGGAATCGGATCCAACCTCTTGTGTCTCCTCATCCTCACGCGTGGCCGAAGCTATATCGGACTTCTACTCATTCCAATTTACTCACTTAAGTTAGGAGTTAGGTAGTTAGGAATTAGCAGAAGTCATTCATTCAAGCCACATACTCACATACATTGCTCAAGTACACATCCATACAAAATACAATACAATGTACAAATACACTACGAGATACCGTACACTTCATCATCATTCATATATTTCATGAATTATACAAACTATTGTTCAAGACAATTATCAAGAACAAGGTAAACAAGCACAAGTAAGTGCGATATAGTCCGATTCATGCATTTATCTTATTAGGTGATCAAATAAGCACACAAATCAGGGTAACCAGATTAGGATACAGGGCATGAAGAAATCATACCGTTCACCGTTGTACTTGTATCCGACGTTCCTCCGGTGTTCACAAATCAAGTCCTATAGTACACATATAATCGAGTGATTAATCTAACTATCATTAACTTAACTCGATCACTCTCATGCTTCCTAACTCACACTTACTAAGTCTTTGAAGTTCTTATACTTACACATTGTTTACTTTCTTCAAGTTTATTTCCTTACTTAACCTTGGTTGAAATACCCCAAATTAATAAAACGTGGATTAAATATTTAATCACATTAATTAAGGCCTAAACATGCCTTAAAAGTCAACTGAGAACAACAGCGGTCAACACAAAACAAGATGTTGCACCCTTTGACTGTTAAGGGTAAATAAATACCCAAATGAATTACCTAGGACCTAAAAATTTGTCCTAAGTATATTAACACATTACTAGACATATTATAACGGTTGGACAACACTCCAACACAAAGAACAAGCACTTTCATGCTTCAAGGTCAAAAAGGGCAAAAATGTGCTCTAAGAATACCTTAAAGGTCTAATGACCTCTAAATGATATAAAATTGGATACCATGGTCAAATATCATGTAAGGAACACAACAAAACCGTTGTCAAAGAAAACAGAGCTCAGAAACGCCTTGCGACACAAAATGTGCACTAAAACTCCTTAAAGCACGTTTTTGTGTAATTGTCTTCTAAATTGGTCTTAAATGGGCTAAAAGGTTATAAATACCTTTAAATAAATAAAATATCATATTATATGATATTAGGAATTTAATTCCAAGAATTTATGAATTTTTATAAATTTAATATTAAAATGTTAATAAAACCCTAAAGTGGGGCCCGTTTGGGTCAACATTGACCAAGTTGGTCAATGTTGACCATTGACCACAAGTTGGACTACCTAAAATCGGTGAAGCAAGTCTCTTAATAGACCAAGAGACAAAACCCATGTGACAAATAAAGAGATTCCTTTGCTTTTGCATAAAATAAGGAAAAAAGTACACTTTACCTTATAAAACACAAAAAGTGGACCTACCTCTTGCCTTCCCATGTGAAGCCAGCCGTTGGAGAGCCTCTCCTTCCCTTATTATATGATTGGGTTCAAGGCTCCAAGCAAGACAAGACAAAAATGATGACTCATCTCCTTAATTAATGGCTAAAAGTAACATTATTTGTCCATTTTTATTCAAATTGGAGTCAATCATGCACCCACCTTCTCCAATCATACACGGCTGCCCCCTCCTTGTCTCCACCGAATTTACCCATCAATTATCAATTACAATCAACCTTGGTGAGTCATCAAATCACTAAAGGCATAAAAAATGCAAAAATGTGTTTTAAGCCCAAATTAGGTCACCTTCTCTCATTAGCTCCATTCCAAACGTGGAGCTCACTGCCAAACTCTCCCTTTGGCTCCTCTTGACCGAAGGTAAGGTTCCCAAGCTCCATTGATGAGAGCTCAAGCTCTAGGTAAGCTTCTAAGGCATAAAAATGCCCATTTTCTTCATCTTTCTTTCCTTTTTCGATTGATCTAAGCTCCAACCACTTCCATCCATGAATCTAGGTTGTTTTGGAAGTTAAATGAAGGAAGAATCTCGGCCATAACAAGGGAAGGAGGTTGAGAAACTCAAACTTGTTCTTAAGGTACAAAAATGTGCTTTAAGCTCATATCTTTTGATTCCCTTCAAATTCGGCTGTGAAACTTTGTTCCTAGCCTTATTTTCTTCTCCTTTTCATGTAGATTCAGTTGGTATACCAAGATCTACAAGGAGTAGCTAGATCCAAGCCAAAAACACCATTTTTGGCATCTTAAACAAGGTAAAACTTAACTATCTTCCAAGCTAATTCACCCACGGTTTATACCTTGTTCTTGAGAGTGTTTTGATACTCTTTCTCTTCTGGAAAAGTAGGGCCGAAGTAGATCTATACCAAGCTTGAAGATCTAAGGTAAAAATCCATGATTTTCATGACTTAAATTACTTCTTATGGTTAGATCTTTTTTGGAGACTAACTAGGCCTTGTTTTCTGTTTGAAAACATGTAAGAGAAGCTTGGAGAAATTCTCCTTAAGGTGGCGAATCCAAACAAGGATTTACCTAAGCTAAATCAAGGTATAAATCACTTAAACATTAACTTTGCTAAGTTAAAATGTTCTAAGCTATTTCTATAGTTATTGCCGTGAGTGAAGAAGTAAAATAAGGTCATGTTTGGCCTTAAAATGGTTAAGAAATGGTTTAATAAATTTTATAACTAATTAAACACATAATTGTCAAATTTAAGACATTATGTGGAAGTTTGGTAAATAAATGAAGAATATATGGTGAGGCCGAAAATTTATATGTATTTTGGGACATTTATGTGTAATTTATTTTGCAAGACAATGTTTGTAATAAGGCCATGTATTTTAGGCCATTTTATTTATGCATTTACAAGCTTTTAATTAAGTTTAAGTATATAAATGCATTACCGAAAATAAATGGGGTATTTGGTGTAATTAAATTAAATTTGGGGGCTTTAGAAAAAAAGGCCGAAAATTAGAGTTAAAAAGGAGTTAAAATAAAGTTTATAAGATTTTATAAAGTTTTGGGGTTAAATGGTAATTTTTGAAAAGTATGGGCACAAACCGTGAATAAAGGAAATTAATGGTCAAGGGAAATATTAAGGTGGTCAACCTTGACCATATGATAGGTTTTGACCAAATAGATAAGTTAAATAACTTATTTAAGGTGTTATAATAAGATAAGTATCTTAAGGTAATATTTTTATAACATATGTGGTAAATATGTTATTACCGAAAATAAAGGGTGTACAATGGTATTTTAAACACCCATGGGCTATTAGGAATTTTTAGGAATTTATTTGGTGGATTTTGGAATTAAAATGAACTATATATGTATATATATAGTTATAATGTCATTATGACACTTTGGAGAAAAATAGATGGTGGAATGGTAAATATTGAAAGTATATGGGTTAATAAGGATATTTATAACCCTTTGGTGGAATTTGGTGATTTTTAGAATTATTAAGAGAATTTAATAAGTTATGTGTATAAATATAGTTTTAATGATATGGTGAACTATATGTTATAAATAGGGCCAAATGGCAACTATAGAATAGCACAAGGGCTGTTCGGAATTTACAAAAAATAACCATAGGTTATACTCTTTTAAAGTTAGAAATATTATATTAAATGGAATGTATAACATGGGATGATTTAAGGGGTGATTTTGTAAATTAAGGAAACTATGGTTTATAGAAAAGAATAAGATTTTCTTATGGTGCCCATGCGGCAATAATAAATAGTTTGGTATAAAAACCATAGGTTATTAATTAAAGGAAATAAGAATATCATGTCAAATGATATTAGCATATGATATAACATTACATAATGTTATGTGGTCAAACGAATTTAAATAAAGTTAAGGGCTATACCGAGTTAACAAGAGTTTGGAAAATGAATTTTAGACTAAGGTCTATAGTGTTATAAATGTTATAGCAATTATATGGTTTAGATGGAATTAATATAAGGAAGGGTATTCACATCAAAGAATGTGACAAACTATAAATAAATGGGATTTATAAACTAAGGTGTTTATGGAATAACCTTAGGAGTTGTAATCATACAACATAAAATGTTACATAATATTAGGATAATAATCTTAATATGAGTTGTATATATAATACAACTAATGGGAATAATCATCTAATAAAAGATGATAAAATGTAACATAAATAAGAGTTTATTAAACTCATGGGAATTACCTACGTGGTAATATATACATACACAAGGATAATGTATATAAGGTGGATATATATTTTGGTTGGAAACCATATGATTTAATGGTGGTGGTTATTTAAAAAATATATAGTTATGAACTATAAGTTATGAGTTTTGGACACAATACAAAAATAATAATAATGTACTACAATCATGCATGAATACATGCAACTATAGGATATGTACCTAAGCTAGATGGTGGACAAGATTAAAAAGAAATACAACGAATTAAACTTAACAGTTGAAATGTTATGACGTACGCGTTTAAGTAACAAAACCGACTGTTTTAGAGAAACCCGTAACGAACAACTGTAGAAAACAGGGGTGAACTGTCGGGGTTACTTATTATTCGGAAATACCGGATGTAGTTAGTCATGGAGACTGACTTATAGTTTATTACCGTTTAGATTGTACTTCTGACAAGACGCTCGACGAGCTAGCGGACTACACGGAGCATAGGATCTTGCTGATTCATACTCCACCGTAATACAATCAGGGTGAACGGTATGTAAAGGGGTTTGATCCGAGTTGTCCTAAGGTTGCTCCTTGGGCTTGGATTTGGTTGATATAACTTGGTTGTTGTTATGTGTCTCGGATTGTCTCTGAGGGCTTCCTCAGTTCAGACTTCTGTGTGATCTGTGATAAGATTGTTTGTCTGAATGCGATAATTAATATGCATGAATTGTATATTTATAGCTGCTTATTATTTACTGTTGTTGAGTTAACAGTATTGGTTCGTATATATGAACCTATATATAAAACGAACTAGCGGCTATGGTGCTATCTTATATGAAATATAAGGAACGTCAGAAAAACGTTGTAGCACTAAGATAATAAGATATACATATTATCTGAGACTTTTATACGGAGCATTGGCCTTTCTATACGCCGCTCTCGTATCTAACACTGGATCCCGAGTTTACAGACTCCGGATTGGACTAATGACCTTAGTCTGCTGTGTTAGAAAATTTGGTAATGCGATGCGATGGTATAATTAATTAATTAATGGAATGGAAGTAAAGCCAAGAGGATGTGGCTCTTGGTGCGCGCTGTGATCACAAAAACGATACCAGGATGTCCGCGTACGGGTCCGTAAGTATCAAGAAAATTTCCCGTGAGCTAGAATGGCTCGTTGGTCGGAGACTCTACCGTTGGAGTGGCTACTGCCGTGGGTGACCCGCCATAATATATGGGTAACTAGAGACATGTCGTTTTAACGAGACATTGTCACTAGGTATAACTGAACAACTAAAACAATTGAGACTTATACAGTGGCGAACAATACCATGGACGAGACTTAATACTTGTTTATTATTCTCGTTGTTTCGCTTTGTTGTTCATTGGTTATACTTGTGGTTATTTTATTGTGTGTTGATGGTTGGATGGAGCCTACAAGGCTAAGGTAAATTAAATATGAAAACTGTACGCTACGGCGAATGTACATTGTACATTATATTGTTAATACTCGATACGTTCGATATATAAATGTTGTATGGAATAATAAATGAATTTGGATTGGATGGATGGTTAAATGTTTATGGATATTTGGATGGTTGATTATGTATATTATACATTTATGCTTCAGTTTTGATTATAACTGTAAAAGGGAAAAGCATGAAACCAATCTAATAATAAGATGGTTAAAATGACAAGTGACCATTAGGGTCCAGGCCCGGCATACTCAGCGTCTATCGCTGATACTACACCATTTCAGGTTGTTGATCATTGTCGGAGCTGAAGAGCAGGAACAGGTCAATTGGAGATGTTGTATAGTAATGAAGATGGTGTATGGTCTTATGGTAAGGTTATGTATTTTTCAGGATTGGGTAGACGCTCACTGGTCGAAGTTTATGGTTTATGGACTTAGTGTGATGTATAGGAGTTTCTCGTTATCACTGCGGTTAGCAGTTTGTTTATTTTGGAAGTTGGATGTAGTTTGGCTACGTTGCTCGCATGGGCGAGTAATGGCTGGCGGTGACACCCGAGTGAGTTTTGTAATTGTTGTTTATTTTCCGCTGCGAGACGTTTTATTTATTGCTACGTGAGAGATTATACCGTGAATATTGAGAGGGGTGTTACAAAAGTGGTATCAGAGCGGAGTACCACTCTGATGACGAGAAGATAAGTTAAGACAGTGAGCTTAGGACTTGGGAAATATTGGGAAACATTTAGGAGGTACGAGACGATTCGTTTTAAAAGGATATTGTGTCTAGTAACGCGAATTGCGTGACAGGTTAGCCTTAAGGCAATTTAATATCTATTGGTTGTGTACGGTAATTTACCAAGTATTTATGTGACATACTGTACTACAGATGTCTGGTGGAACAAGAGTGGCTGTGGTACTGGTAGAGGTGGAGGCGGTGACCCCGGCATTCCAGGAGTTGCTGAGGTTGCAGCCGTTCTTGCACAGCTGGGTACTCATATAGGAGGAGCACCAGCCCACCCGCCACAGCCCAGGGAAACGAACTGACTGAAGTCAGTTAGCGAGACCGACCACCTACGTATTCAGGGGAACCAGACCCCGTAGCTTTGGAGCGTACATTGTTGAACACGAGAAAGCATTTGAAGCCTTACAAGTACCTGACGACAAGAAGGTCGCCATTGCTGCTTTCCATCTGAAGGACGCAGCCAGCACCTGGTGGAGGTTGGTCAAGGACCAGCACCTGGCTACGCCCGACTTTTCGTGGGCTGCCTTTGTCGAGTTACTGAGAGGGAAGTACTACCCAGCTCATCATAAACAGAAGAAGCGCCATGAGTTCGAAACATTGACCCAAGGAGGTCTGACCGTGGATGAGTATTACGCTTGATTCATTGGTTCATTGGACTCCTTTCCCGGTGTGGATTACTCAGAGACCGTGAAGGTCGAGAAGTTCCGGGGAGGACTATTATTTCGCATTCAGATGGCGATGGGTGCTACCCTCTACACTACCATCCAAGTACTAACATGAAAGCCATAAAATTCTTCACTTACTACATTACCAATTAACTTTGTGAGAACTTACCAAGGAGATTCCAGGAGTGTTATGAGGCTGCCTCGAGGATGGAGCTAATGCTCCAGACTCGGGAAGAGACTCTTGGGGCAAAGAAGAGAAAGAACCCCGAAGGAGAGTCTGAGGATGGAGGAGCATCTTCAGGCAATAGCCAGAAGAAGGGGAAGTAAGGACTTATCCCATTCTAAATTGTTTACCATATTAAATACCTTTAGGAATGCTGACCCGAAACCTTTAACAAGAAATTCTTTAAAAGAAAGGGCAGCAGGGTCACCAGGGAAAGAAAGGGAAAGAGCCCGTCCTTCGGTTGACCGGCCCAACTATAGACGCTAAGCCTTTGAGATCTGCACCTCCTAAGGGTGAGAACGCCTACCTCTTAAAATTCAATTGTGACCTTAACCTTTTATCAACAGATATTCACTTAAATTAAATACCATCATCAGGCACCGGACAACCCCAACGCCATTTTTACTGTAAGCGTTGTGGGAGGGACCATCCTGGGTCGACTGTAAAGGCCGCAAAGTCGAGTGTCGGTGCTGCCACAAAGAGGGCCATAGGGAATTCGAATGCTGGATGAACCCAGAGAGCCGTAATTACCGGCCACCAAAGAATACTCAGAAGACCTCAGCTGGAGGATCTGGAGTACCACGAGGCGGTCAGGATGGCCAGACATCTACTGATGCTGGAGCCCTGAAGGGCAAGGGAGTAGATAGGGCATGAGTACCCTAACTCCATGAGACCGCTGGTGGAAGACTTGATTACTATGTTGTATATTTACTTTGGATGTTGGACAAAGACTTGTTATAAGTATGTGGGAGTGTGTCATTGACCACTCGCCTTTCTGTGTATGACTTTGGAGACTAGATTTGTGAACTTGATGCGAGTAAACTTTAAACCTTGACGGATATATATGAACAGGATGTTAATGCTTACATTACCATGTAGCGATACTCAAATGACGAAGAGTCAATGAGACTGGGGATTACTGAACCAGAATTTCCACCTGCATGGCGCACTTGCTATTGCAAGCGCTATGACAAGAAAACCACTGAAATTTCCATCTGCCTTGCTCACTTGCTACAGCAAGTGCAGCGACAGCAACAGCAACAGTAACAGCAACTACAAATGCAACTGCAACAACTACTACTTTTAGTCTTTTATTATATGTACAAAAAAAAATGTTTTTCAAACGTTTTCATTCAAACCTTGAAGTTAGAAACCTATGCAACTTTGGAAGGACCGTTAGTTCAACCACAGCAACTGGGAAATTATACAACCACTGTGATTGTAAACCACACCAGTTTAAATTGTTTGGGAATGTTCAGACAGGGCTTATTAGCCAAATACCATCAGTGTATACCGCATTTAATGCAAATCACTACGAGTGATAAATGTTTAGCCCTTATGGACAAGCATCCCCTTTGTAGATGCACCACCGTCAATGAGGATGGTTGGGAAGTGGAGAGCCAAGTTGCTCAAACTATTATGCAATCTGCAATATATCCAATTAAACGATGAGGGAACAAATATGAACTATGGAGGTGATATGATCATGATAAACAGGAAGAAAAAGGAATATGTATTGTACTCAGTGAGACCGAGTTAGGAGAACCGGGTTTGCTAAATATAGCACAGATTTTACTTACACCGAGCTAAATAACGCCGGTTAGTGACACGAATTACCACGGATGCCACTAAGGCAATAGCACTTATTACACGATAACTGATAACATGAACTATTACAAAAAAAAAGCAAGCAAAAAAGAAGACAAAAAAGAAGGAAGAAGAAGGAAAAAAAGGGATATCCATCAGAGGGAGATTGACAACAGAATACTTCACAACAACCGTGTGACAGACATTACCAGTTTACTAAACGAGACATGGGACGACCGCACTCCGTTAGGCATGTGGGCCTGACAGACTTATTTATGAGTTAGTCGGGTAAGTAGTAATGTATCAGTACGGTACCCCATGCAAGTAGACAAGTAGTGTTAGGAACACGAGAAGTAGTCAACTCCATACTACGGACAGTAAGACGGATTACCTCGAAGATGGACGAGAAGAGCCGCAGTTAAACCAACGGGCTAAAGAAATCGAGAACCTTCAAAAAAAAAACAGTAGACAGTATACAGTGAAGACAGGGAAACAGTTCAAGGACAGGAACCCAAAAAAAAATAGGAAAACCCATTATGGACGAATAATATGTAGAATCCTCATAAGGATCAAGTAAATTTTTGTAATCCAGAGGAAATCTACCAGATGATATGGATATAAACGCGTGACTACGCAAGGAGAAAAGATAAAGCTATATGATAGCAGAAACCTTGCTCAAGAAACAGTGGATTCGGAATGTACCACTCACAGGATAATTCGCACATCTTATCTGTTTGACTCATGGATATTAGCTGCTGAGAGTTTACGCCTTTGCACTCTGTATGACTGAGTGTTTTGGTATTGCACTCGTGCATTATTAATCTAGTGGGAATGCAGAAAGATAAAGTAGATATCAACACGAGTGTGTTAAAAAAAAAGAGAGAACTACAATAGTGTGTTACTCCGGAACAAAACCACCAGGAGACATGGATGACAAACATCATCTTTGTGGACATATAGGCTGGTACGTCTTAATATTAAAGACAAGTGCAAAGAGCACCAAGTACTAACAGTAGCCAATGTCATATTACATTTCAAGCTGAATATCAGTGAGAGAAGACACACGCATGTATGCTAGTGATCCAACGAGTGGATTCACAGCAATGGAAAAAAAAGAGGCAAATTGAGCCTATGTTCATGGGTCTGCACCTCATACGGAGCGAGTGGGCCCATAAGAATGAACTTGGGAGAGAGCACAAATAGAGCAGTGCCTCACCTTTATGTATTAGGGAGCCCTGAAGGGCTAGAGTCATACCCGTCTCTCTGTTATGAGGATAATTCACGAGTTGGTGAACTCTTTGAAAGCCAAGTATCCAGCGCTCCTTATTGAACGGCTGTTGTATACTTGTGGGGTACGGGGGCGTAACCCTTTTTAAGGGGGGTAGAGCCTCTTGGCTGTGCACATGTGTGCACTAAATTTTGTTGTTCTCGTATGCATTGCATACAAAGAATTGGTGGTGTGCGGGGCATACGAGGTTTGTTTGTTTAGTATGCATGGCATACAGTGAATTATTCCGTATGCATGGCATACAATGAATTGGTTTTGTGGTTATGGTTGGTATGCGGGGCGTGCGTTGTTTGGTTTGTTTGTGTGTATTGTACACTTGTATGTATGTATCTTATGAGATACTTGTTTGAATGTTGTATGTACACCATGTGTGTTGTACCTTTCTTATGCTATTTGTGATATGTATTCATATTGCCTTGTAGAATGATTACATATGGTATCACCTGGATACGAAATGAATCATTAGATATGGAATGTGGAACAATGGAATGTTATGGACACCTCAGGAAGGTTGTCAGGGTTGGTAGAACTGATAGGAAATGATGGTGCTGATGGATCACCTATATCCATATGTGATTGAACTAACGCCACAACGTGATGGCTATGTGTTGTATAAGCGCAATACGATGTGTGTAAATGATATATCACATAGATATACATTATGGGAATAATGGGTAGTTATACATTTATATACTTACCTACTTGATTAAGAGACTTCGGGATGAAGTCTTTTTAAGGGGGGTAGATTGAAATACCCCAAATTAATAAAACGTGGATTAAATATTTAATCACATTAATTAAGGCCTAAACATGCCTTAAAAGTCAACTGAGAACAACAGCGGTCAACACAAAACAAGATGTTGCACCCTTTGACTGTTAAGGGTAAATAAATACCCAAATGAATTACCTAGGACCTAAAAATTTGTCCTAAGTATATTAACACATTACTAGACATATTATAACGGTTGGACAACACTCCAACACAAAGAACAAGCACTTTCATGCTTCAAGGTCAAAAAGGGCAAAAATGTGCTCTAAGAATACCTTAAAGGTCTAATGACCTCTAAATGATATAAAATTGGATACCATGGTCAAATATCATGTAAGGAACACAACAAAACCGTTGTCAAAGAAAACAGAGCTCAGAAACGCCTTGCGACACAAAATGTGCACTAAAACTCCTTAAAGCACGTTTTTGTGTAATTGTCTTCTAAATTGGTCTTAAATGGGCTAAAAGGTTATAAATACCTTTAAATACAATAAAATATCATATTATATGATATTAGGAATTTAATTCCAAGAATTTACGAATTTTTATAAATTTAATATTAAAATATTAATAAAACCCTAAAGTGGGGCCCGTTTGGGTCAACATTGACCAAGTTGGTCAATGTTGACCATTGACCACGAGTTGGATGATTTGTAATGTGAAGCAAGTCTCTAATAGACCAAGAGACAAAACCCATGTGACAAATAAAGAGATTCCTTTGCTTTTGCATAAAATAAGGAAAAAAGTACACTTTACCTTATAAAACACAAAAAGTGGACCTACCTCTTGCCTTCCCATGTGAAGCCAGCCGTTGGAGAGCCTCTCCTTCCCTTATTATACGATTGGGTTCAAGGCTCCAAGCAAGACAAGACAAAAATGATGACTCATCTCCTTAATTAATGGCTAAAAGTAACATTATTTGTCCATTTTTATTCAAATTGGAGTCAATCATGCACCCACCTTCTCCAATCATACACGGCTGCCCCCTCCTTGTCTCCACCGAATTTACCCATCAATTATCAATTACAATCAACCTTGGTGAGTCATCAAATCACTAAAGGCATAAAAAATGCAAAAATGTGTTTTAAGCCCAAATTAGGTCACCTTCTCTCATTAGCTCCATTCCAAACGTGGAGCTCACTGCCAAACTCTCCCTTTGGCTCCTCTTGACCGAAGGTAAGGTTCCCAAGCTCCATTGATGAGAGCTCAAGCTCTAGGTAAGCTTCTAAGGCATAAAAATGCCCATTTTCTTCATCTTTCTTTCCTTTTTCGATTGATCTAAGCTCCAACCACTTCCATCCATGAATCTAGGTTGTTTTGGAAGTTAAATGAAGGAAGAATCTCGGCCATAACAAGGGAAGGAGGTTGAGAAACTCAAACTTGTTCTTAAGGTACAAAAATGTGCTTTAAGCTCATATCTTTTGATTCCCTTCAAATTCGGCTGTGAAACTTTGTTCCTAGCCTTATTTTCTTCTCCTTTTCATGTAGATTCAGTTGGTATACCAAGATCTACAAGGAGTAGCTAGATCCAAGCCAAAAACACCATTTTTGGCATCTTAAACAAGGTAAAACTTAACTATCTTCCAAGCTAATTCACCCACGGTTTATACCTTGTTCTTGAGAGTGTTTTGATACTCTTTCTTCTGGAAAAGTAGGGCCGAAGTAGATCTATACCAAGCTTGAAGATCTAAGGTAAAAATCCATGATTTTCATGACTTAAATTACTTCTTATGGTTAGATCTTTTTTTGGAGACTAACTAGGCCTTGTTTTCTGTTTGAAAACATGTAAGAGAAGCTTGGAGAAATTCTCCTTAAGGTGGCGAATCCAAACAAGGATTTACCTAAGCTAAATCAAGGTATAAATCACTTAAACATTAACTTTGCTAAGTTAAAATGTTCTAAGCTATTTCTATAGTTATTGCCGTGAGTGAAGAAGTAAAATAAGGTCATGTTTGGCCTTAAAATGGTTAAGAAATGGTTTAATAAATTTTATAACTAATTAAACAAGCATAATTGTCAAATTTAAGACATTATGTGGAAGTTTGGTAAATAAATGAAGAATATATGGTGAGGCCGAAAATTTATATGTATTTTGGGACATTTATGTGTAATTTATTTTGCAAGACAATGTTTGTAATAAGGCCATGTATTTTAGGCCATTTTATTTATGCATTTACAAGCTTTTAATTAAGTTTAAGTAGTATAAATGCATTACCGAAAATAAATGGGGTATTTGGTGTAATTAAATTAAATTTGGGGGCTTTAGAAAAATAAGGCCGAAAATTAGAGTTAAAAAGGAGTTAAAATAAAGTTTATAAGATTTTATAAAGTTTTGGGGTTAAATGGTAATTTTTGAAAAGTATGGGCACAAACCGTGAATAAAGGAAATTAATGGTCAAGGGAAATATTAAGGTGGTCAACCTTGACCATATGATAGGTTTTGACCAAATTAGATAAGTTAAATAACTTATTTAAGGTGTTATAATAAGATAAGTATCTTAAGGTAATATTTTTATAACATATGTGGTAAATATGTTATTACCGAAAATAAAGGGTGTACAATGGTATTTTAAACACCCATGGGCTATTAGGAATTTTTAGGAATTTATTTGGTGGATTTTGGAATTAAAATGAACTATATATGTATAATATATAGTTATAATGTCATTATGACACTTTGGAGAAAAATAGATGGTGGAATGGTAAATATTGAAAGTATATGGGTTAATAAGGATATTATAACCCTTTGGTGGAATTTGGTGATTTTTAGAATTATTAAGAGAATTTAATAAGTTATGTGTATAAAATATAGTTTTAATGATATGGTGAACTATATGTTATAAATAGGGCCAAATGGCAACTATAGAATAGCACAAGGGCTGTTCGGAATTTACAAAAAATAACCATAGGTTATACTCTTTTAAAAGTTAGAAATTATATTAAATGGAATGTATAACATGGGATGATTTAAGGGGTGATTTTGTAAATTAAGGAAACTATGGTTTATAGAAAAGAATAAGATTTTCTTATGGTGCCCATGCGGCAATAATAAATAGTTTGGTATAAAAACCATAGGTTATTAATTAAAGGAAATAAGAATATCATGTCAAATGATATTAGCATATGTATAACATTACATAATGTTATGTGGTCAAACGAATTTAAATAAAGTTAAGGGCTATACCGAGTTAACAAGAGTTTGGAAAATGAATTTTAGACTAAGGTCTATAGTGTTATAAATGTTATAGCAATTATATGGTTTAGATGGAATTAATATAAGGAAGGGTATTCACATCAAAGAATGTGACAAACTATAAATAAATGGGATTTATAAACTAAGGTGTTTATGGAATTAACCTTAGGAGTTGTAATCATACAACATAAAATGTTACATAATATTAGGATAATAATCTTAATATGAGTTGTATAATATAATACAACTAATGGGAATAATCATCTATAAAAGATGATAAAATGTAACATAAAATATAAGAGTTTATTAAACTCATGGGAATTTCCTACGTGGTAAATATATACATACACAAGGATAATGTATATAAGGTGGATATATTTTGGTTGGAAACCATATGATTTAATGGTGGTGGTTATTTAAAAAAATATAATAGTTATGAACTATAAGTTATGAGTTTTGGACACAATACAAAAAATAATAATAATGTACTACAATCATGCATGAATACATGCAACTATAGGATATGTACCTAAGCTAGATGGTGGACAAGATTAAAAAGAAATACAACGAATTAAACTTAACAGTTGAAATGTTATGACGTACGCGTTTAAGTAACAAAACCGACTGTTTTAGAGAAACCCGTAACGAACAACTGTAGAAAACAGGGGTGAACTGTCGGGGTTACTTATTATTCGGAAATACCGGATGTAGTTAGTCATGGAGACTGACTTATAGTTTATTACCGTTTAGATTGTACTTCTGACAAGACGCTCAACGAGCTAGCGGACTACACGGAGCATAGAATCTTGCTGATTCATACTCCACCGTAATACAATCAGGGTGAACGGTATGTAAAGGGGTTTGATCCGAGTTGTCCTAAGGTTGCTCCTTGGGCTTGGATTTGGTTGATATAACTTGGTGTTGTTATGTGTCTCGGATTGTCTGAGGGCTTCCTCAGTTCAGACTTCTGTGTGATCTGTGATAAGATTGTTTGTCTGAATGCGATAATTAATATGCATGAATTGTATATTTATAGCTGCTTATTATTTACTGTTGTTGAGTTAACAGTATTGGTTCGTATATATGAACCTATATATAAAACGAACTAGCGGCTATGGTGCTATCTTATATGAAATATAAGGAAGTCAGAAAAACGTTGTAGCACTAAGATAATAAGATATACATATTATCTGAGACTTTTATACGGAGCATTGGCCTTTCTATACGCCGCTCTCGTATCTAACACTGGATCCCGAGTTTACAGACTCCGGATTGGACTAATGACCTTAGTCTGCTGTGTTAGAAAATTTGGTAATGCGATGCGATGGTATAATTAATTAATTAATGGAATGGAAGTAAAGCCAAGAGGATGTGGCTCTTGGTGCGCGCTGTGATCACAAAACGATACCAGGATGTCCGCGTACGGGTGTAAGTATCAAGAAAGATTTCCCGTGATCTAGAATGGCTCGTTGGTCGGAGACTCTACCGTTGGAGTGGCTACTGCCGTGGGTGACCCGCCATAATATATGGGTAACTAGAGACATGTCGTTTTAACGAGACATTGTCACTAGGTATAACTGAACAACTAAAACAATTGAGACTTATACAGTGGCGAACAATACCATGGACGAGACTTAATACTTGTTTATTATTCTCGTTGTTTCGCTTTGTTGTTCATTGGTTATACTTGTGGTTATTTTATTGTGTGTTGATGGTTGGATGGAGCCTACAAGGCTAAGGTAAATTAAATATGAAAACTGTACGCTACGGCGAATGTACATTGTACATTATATTGTTAATACTCGATACGTTCGATATATAAATGTTGTATGGAATAATAAATGAATGTTTGGATTGGATGGATGGTTAAATGTTTATGGATATTTGGATGGTTGATTATGTATATTATACATTTATGCTTCAGTTTTGATTATAACTGTAAAAGGGAAAAGCATGAAACCAATCTAATAATAAGATGGTTAAAATGACAAGTGACCATTAGGGTCCAGGCCCGGCATACTCAGCGTCTATCGCTGATACTACACCATTTCAGGTTGTTGATCATTGTCGGAGCTGAAGAGCAGGAACAGGTCAATTGGAGATGTTGTATAGTAATGAAGATGGTGTATGGTCTTATGGTAAGGTTATGTATTTTTCAGGATTGGGTAGACGCTCACTGGTCGAAGTTTATGGTTTATGGACTTAGTGTGATGTATAGGAGTTTCTCGTTATCACTGCGGTTAGCAGTTTGTTTATTTTGGAAGTTGGATGTAGTTTGGCTACGTTGCTCGCATGGGCGAGTAATGGCCGGTGACACCCGAGTGAGTTTTGTAATTGTTGTTTATTTTCCGCTGCGAGACGTTTTATTTATTGCTACGTGAGAGATTATACCGTGAATATTGAGAGGGGTGTTACAAAAGTGGTATCAGAGCGGAGTACCACTCTGATGACGAGAAGATAAGTTAAGACAGTGAGCTTAGGACTTGGGAAATATTGGGAAACATTTAGGAGGTACGAGACGATTCGTTTTAAAAGGATATTGTGTCTAGTAACGCGAATTGCGTGACAGGTTAGCCTTAAGGCAATTTAATATCTATTGGTTGTGTACGGTAATTTACCAAGTATTTATGTGACATACTGTACTACAGATGTCTGGTGGAACAAGAGGGTGTGGTACTGGTAGAGGTGGAGGCGGTGACCCCGGCATTCCAGGAGTTGCTGAGACTGTTGCAGCCGTTCTTGCACAGCTGGGTACTCATATAGGAGGAGCACCAGCCCACCCGCCACAGCCCAGGGAAACGAACTGACTGAAGTCAGTTAGCGAGACCTGACCACCTACGTATTCAGGGGAACCAGACCCCGTAGCTTTGGAGCGTTACATTGTTGAACACGAGAAAGCATTTGAAGCCTTACAAGTACCTGACGACAAGAAGGTCGCCATTGCTGCTTTCCATCTGAAGGACGCAGCCAGCACCTGGTGGAGGTTGGTCAAGGACCAGCACCTGGCTACGCCCGACTTTTCGTGGGCTGCCTTTGTCGAGTTACTGAGAGGGAAGTACTACCCAGCTCATCATAAACAGAAGAAGCGCCATGAGTTCGAAACATTGACCCAAGGAGGTCTGACCGTGGATGAGTATTACGCTTGATTCATTGGTTCATTGGACTCCTTTCCCGGTGTGGATTACTCAGAGACCGTGAAGGTCGAGAAGTTCCGGGGAGGACTATTATTTCGCATTCAGATGGCGATGGGTGCTACCCTCTACACTACCATCCAAGTACTAACATGAAAGCCATAAAATTCTTACTTACTACATTACCAATTAACTTTGTGAGAACTTACCAAGGAGATTCCAGGAGTGTTAGGGCTGCCTCGAGGATGGAGCTAATGCTCCAGACTCGGGAGAGACTCTTGGGGCAAAGAAGAGAAAGAACCCCGAAGGAGAGTCTGAGGATGGAGGAGCATCTTCAGGCAATAGCCAGAAGAAGGGGAAGTAAGGACTTATCCCATTCTAAATTGTTTACCATATTAAATACCTTTAGGAATGCTGACCCGAAACCTTTAACAAGAAAATTCTTTAAAAGAAAGGGCAGCAGGGTCACCAGGGAAAGAAAGGGAAAGAGCCCGTCCTTCGGTTGACCGGCCCAACTATAGACGCTAAGCCTTTGAGATCTGCACCTCCTAAGGGTGAGAACGTCTACCTCTTAAAATTCAATTGTGACCTTAACCTTTTTATCAACAGATATTCACTTAAATTAAATACCATCATCAGGCACCGGACAACCCCAACGCCATTTTTACTGTAAGCGTTGTGGGAGGGACCATCCTGGGTCGACTGTAAAGGCCGCAAAGTCGAGTGTCGGTGCTGCCACAAAGAGGGCCATAGGGAATTCGAATGCTGGATGAACCCAGAGAGCCGTAATTACCGGCCACCAAAGAATACTCAGAAGACCTCAGCTGGAGGATCTAGAGTACCACGAGGCGGTCAGGATGGCCAGACATCTACTGATGCTGGAGCCCTGAAGGGCAAGGGAGTAGATAGGGCATGAGTACCCTAACTCCATGAGACCGCTGGTGGAATACTTGATTACTATGTTGTATATTTACTTTGGATGTTGGACAAAGACTTGTTATAAGTATGTGGGAGTGTGTCATTGACCACTCGCCTTTCTGTGTATGACTTTGGAGACTAGATTTGTGAACTTGATGCGAGTAAACTTTAAACCTTGACGGATATATATATGAAGAGGATGTTAATGCTTACATTACCATGTAGCGATACTCAAATGACGAAGAGTCAATGAGACTGGGGATTACTGAACCAGAATTTCCACCTACATGGCGCACTTGCTATTGCAAGCGCCAAGACAAGAAAACCACTGAAATTTCCATCTGCCTTGCGCACTTGCTACAGCAAGTGCAGCGACAGCAACAGCAACAGTAACAGCAACTACAAATGCAACTGCAACAACTACTACTTTTAGTCTTTTATTATATGTACAAAAAAAAATGTTTTTCAAACGTTTTCATTCAAACCTTGAAGTTAGAAACCTATGCAACTTTGGAAGGACCGTTAGTTCAACCACAGCAACTGGGAAATTATACAACCACTGTGATTGTAAACCACACCAGTTTAAATTGTTTGGGAATGTTCAGACAGGGCTTATTAGCCAAATACCATCAGTGTATACCGCATTTAATGCAAATCACTACGATGATAAATGTTTAGCCCTTATGGACAAGCATCCCCTTTGTAGATGCACCACCGTCAATGAGGATGGTTGGGAAGTGGAGAGCCAAGTTGCTCAAACTATTATGCAATCTGCAATATATCCAATTAAACGATTGAGGGAACAAATATGAACTATGGAGGTGATATGATCATGATAAACAGGAAGAAAAAGGAATATGTATTGTACTCAGTGAGACCGAGTTAGGAGAACCGGGTTTGCTAAATATAGCACAGATTTTACTTACACCGAGCTAAATAACGCCGGTTAGTGACACGAATTACCACGGATGCCACTAAGGCAATAACACTTATTACACGATAACTGATAACATGAACTATTACACAAAAAAAAAAAGCAAGCAAAAAAGAAGACAAAAAAAGAAGGAAGAAGAAGGAAAAAAAAGGGATATCCACAGAGGGAGATTGACAACAGAATACTTCACACAACCGTGTGACAGACATTACCAGTTTACTAAACGAGACATGGGACGACCGCACTCCGTTAGGGCATGTGGGCCTGACAGACTTATTTATGAGTTAGTCGGGTAAGTAGTAATGTATCAGTACGGTACCCCATGCAAGTAGACAAGTAGTGTTAGGAACACGAGAAGTAGTCAACTCCATACTACGGACAGTAAGACGGATTACCTCGAAGATGGACGAGAAGAGCCGCAGTTAAACCAACGGGCTAAAGAAATCGAGAACCTTCAAAAAAAAAACAGTAGACAGTATACAGTGAAGACAGGGAAACAGTTCAAGGACAGGAACCCAAAAAAAAATAGGAAAACCCATTATGGACGAATAATATGTAGAATCCTCATAAGGATCAAGTAAATTTTTGTAATCCAGAGGAAATCTACCAGATGATATGGATATAAACGCGTGACTACGCAAGGAGAAAAGATAAAGCTATATGATAGCAGAAACCTTGCTCAAGAAACAGTGGATTCGGAATGTACCACTCACAGGATAATTCGCACATCTTATCTGTTTGACTCATGGATATTAGCTGCTGAGAGTTTACGCCTTTGCACTCTGTATGACTGAGTGTTTTGGTATTGCACTCGTGCATTATTAATCTAGTGGGAATGTAGAAAGATAAAGTAGATATCAACACGAGTGTGTTAAAAAAAAGAGAGAACTACAATAGTGTGTTACTCCGGAACAAAACCACCAGGAGACATGGATGACAAACATCATCTTTGTGGACATATAGGCTGGTACGTCTTAATATTATAAAGACAAGTGCAAAGAGCACCAAGTACTAACAGTAGCCAATGTCATATTACATTTCAAGCTGAATATCAGTGAGAGAAGACACACGCATGTATGCTAGTGATCCAACGAGTGGATTCACAGCAATGGAAAAAAAAAGAGGCAAATTGAGCCTATGTTCATGGGTCTGCACCTCATACGGAGCGAGTGGGCCCATAAGAATGAACTTGGGAGAGAGCACAAAGAGAGCAGTGCCTCACCTTTATGTATTAGGGAGCCCTGAAGGGCTAGAGTCATACCCGTCTCTGTTATGAGGATAATTCACGAGTTGGTGAACTCTTTGAGAGTCAAGTATCCAGCGCTCCTTATTGAACGGCTGTTGTATACTTGTGGGGTACGGGGGCGTAACCCTTTTTAAGGGGGGTAGAGCCTCTTGGCTGTGCACATGTGTGCACTAAATTTTGTTGTTTTCGTATGCATTGCATACAAAGAATTGGTGGTGTGCGGGGCATACGAGGTTGTTTGTTTAGTATGCATGGCATACAGTGAATTATTCCGTATGCATGGCATACAATGAATTGGTTTTGTGGTTATGGTTGGTATGCGGGGCATGCGTTGTTTGGTTTGTTTGTGTGTATTGTACACTTGTATGTATGTATCTTATGAGATACTTGTTTGAATGTTGTATGTACACCATGTGTGTTGTACCTTTCTTATGCTATTTGTGATATGTATTCATATTGCCTTGTAGAATGATTACATATGGTATCACCTGGATACGAAATGAATCATTAGATATGGAATGTGGAACAATGGAATGTTATGGACACCTCAGGAAGGTTGTCAGGGTTGGTAGAACTGATAGGAAATGATGGTGCTGATGGATCACCTATATCCATATGTGATTGAACTAACGCCACAACGTGATGGCTATGTGCTGTATAAGCGCAATACGATGTGTGTAAATGATATATCACATAGATATACATTATGGGAATAATGGGTAGTTATACATTTATATACTTACCTACTTGATTAAGAGACTTCGGGATGAAGTCTTTTTAAGGGGGGTAGATTGAAATACCCCAAATTAATAAAACGTGGATTAAATATTTAATCACATTAATTAAGGCCTAAACATGCCTTAAAAGTCAACTGAGAACAACAGCGGTCAACACAAAACAAGATGTTGCACCCTTTGACTGTTAAGGGTAAATAAATACCCAAATGAATTACCTAGGACCTAAAAATTTGTCCTAAGTATATTAACACATTACTAGACATATTATAACGGTTGGACAACACTCCAACACAAAGAACAAGCACTTTCATGCTTCAAGGTCAAAAAGGGCAAAAATGTGCTCTAAGAATACCTTAAAGGTCTAATGACCTCTAAATGATATAAAATTGGATACCATGGTCAAATATCATGTAAGGAACACAACAAAACCGTTGTCAAAGAAAACAGAGCTCAGAAACGCCTTGCGACACAAAATGTGCACTAAAACTCCTTAAAGCACGTTTTTGTGTAATTGTCTTCTAAATTGGTCTTAAATGGCTAAAAGGTTATAAATACCTTTAAATACAATAAAATCATATTATATGATATTAGGAATTTAATTCCAAGAATTTACGAATTTTTATAAATTTAATATTAAAATATTAATAAAACCCTAAAGTGGGGCCCGTTTGGGTCAACATTGACCAAGTTGGTCAATGTTGACCATTGACCACGAGTTGGACTACCTAAAATCGGTGAAGCAAGTCTCTTAATAGACCAAGAGACAAAACCCATGTGACAAATAAAGAGATTCCTTTGCTTTTGCATAAAATAAGGAAAAAAGTACACTTTACCTTATAAAACACAAAAGTGGACCTACCTCTTGCCTTCCCATGTGAAGCCAGCCGTTGGAGAGCCTCTCCTTCCCTTATTATACGATTGGGTTCAAGGCTCCAAGCAAGACAAGACAAAAATGATGACTCATCTCCTTAATTAATGGCTAAAAGTAACATTATTTGTCCATTTTTATTCAAATTGGAGTCAATCATGCACCCACCTTCTCCAATCATACACGGCTGCCCCCTCCTTGTCTCCACCGAATTTACCCATCAATTATCAATTACAATCAACCTTGGTGAGTCATCAAATCACTAAAGGCATAAAAAATGCAAAAATGTGTTTTAAGCCCAAATTAGGTCACCTTCTCATTAGCTCCATTCCAAACGTGGAGCTCACTGCCAAACTCTCCCTTTGGCTCCTCTTGACCGAAGGTAAGGTTCCCAAGCTCCATTGATGAGAGCTCAAGCTCTAGGTAAGCTTCTAAGGCATAAAAATGCCCATTTTCTTCATCTTTCTTTCCTTTTTCGATTGATCTAAGCTCCAACCACTTCCATCCATGAATCTAGGTTGTTTTGGAAGTTAAATGAAGGAAGAATCTCGGCCATAACAAGGGAAGGAGGTTGAGAAACTCAAACTTGTTCTTAAGGTACAAAAATGTGTTAAGCTCATATCTTTTGATTCCCTTCAAATTCGGCTGTGAAACTTTGTTCCTAGCCTTATTTTCTTCTCCTTTTCATGTAGATTCAGTTGGTATACCAAGATCTACAAGGAGTAGCTAGATCCAAGCCAAAAACACCATTTTTGGCATCTTAAACAAGGTAAAACTTAACTATCTTCCAAGCTAATTCACCCACGGTTTATACCTTGTTCTTGAGAGTGTTTTGATACTCTTTCTCTTCTGGAAAAGTAGGGCCGAAGTAGATCTATACCAAGCTTGAAGATCTAAGGTAAAAATCCATGATTTTCATGACTTAAATTATTATCTTATGGTTAGATCTTTTTTTGGAGACTAACTAGGCCTTGTTTTCTGTTTGAAAACATGTAAGAGAAGCTTGGAGAAATTCTCCTTAAGGTGGCGAATCCAAACAAGGATTTACCTAAGCTAAATCAAGGTATAAATCACTTAAACATTAACTTTGCTAAGTTAAAATGTTCTAAGCTATTTCTATAGTTATTGCCGTGAGTGAAGAAGTAAAATAAGGTCATGTTTGGCCTTAAAATGGTTAAGAAATGGTTTAATAAATTTTATAACTAATTAAACAAGCATAATTGTCAAATTTAAGACATTATGTGGAAGTTTGGTAAATAAATGAAGAATATATGGTGAGGCCGAAAATTTATATGTATTTTGGGACATTTATGTGTAATTTATTTTGCAAGACAATGTTTGTAATAAGGCCATGTATTTTAGGCCATTTTATTTATGCATTTACAAGCTTTTAATTAAGTTTAAGTAGTATAAATGCATTACCGAAAATAAATGGGGTATTTGGTGTAATTAAATTAAATTTGGGGGCTTTAGAAAAATAAGGCCGAAAATTAGAGTTAAAAAGGAGTTAAAATAAAGTTTATAAGATTTTATAAAGTTTTGGGGTTAAATGGTAATTTTTGAAAAGTATGGGCACAAACCGTGAATAAAGGAAATTAATGGTCAAGGGAAATATTAAGGTGGTCAACCTTGACCATATGATAGGTTTTGACCAAATTAGATAAGTTAAATAACTTATTTAAGGTGTTATAATAAGATAAGTATCTTAAGGTAATATTTTTATAACATATGTGGTAAATATGTTATTACCGAAAATAAAGGGTGTACAATGGTATTTTAAACACCCATGGGCTATTAGGAATTTTTAGGAATTTATTTGGTGGATTTTGGAATTAAAATGAACTATATATGTATAATATATAGTTATAATGTCATTATGACACTTTGGAGAAAAATAGATGGTGGAATGGTAAATATTGAAAGTATATGGGTTAATAAGGATATTTATAACCCTTTGGTGGAATTTGGTGATTTTTAGAATTATTAAGAGAATTTAATAAGTTATGTGTAAAATATAGTTTTAATGATATGGTGAACTATATGTTATAAATAGGGCCAAATGGCAACTATAGAATAGCACAAGGGCTGTTCGGAATTTACAAAAAATAACCATAGGTTATACTCTTTTAAAAGTTAGAAATATTATATTAAATGGAATGTATAACATGGGATGATTTAAGGGGTGATTTTGTAAATTAAGGAAACTATGGTTTATAGAAAAGAATAAGATTTTCTTATGGTGCCCATGCGGCAATAATAAATAGTTTGGTATAAAAACCATAGGTTATTAATTAAAGGAAATAAGAATCATGTCAAATGATATTAGCATATGATATAACATTACATAATGTTATGTGGTCAAACGAAATTTAAATAAAGTTAAGGGCTATACCGAGTTAACAAGAGTTTGGAAAATGAATTTTAGACTAAGGTCTATAGTGTTATAAATGTTATAGCAATTATATGGTTTAGATGGAATTAATATAAGGAAGGGTATTCACATCAAAGAATGTGACAAACTATAAATAAATGGGATTTATAAACTAAGGTGTTTATGGAATTAACCTTAGAGTTGTAATCATACAACATAAAATGTTACATAATATTAGGATAATATCTTAATATGAGTTGTATAATATAACAACTAATGGGATAATCATCTAATAAAAGATGATAAAATGTAACATAAAATATAAGAGTTTATTAAACTCATGGGAATTTCCTACGTGGTAATATATACATACACAAGGATAATGTATATAAGGTGGATATATATTTTGGTTGGAAACCATATGATTTAATGGTGGTGGTTATTTAAAAAATATATATATATGAACTATAAGTTATGAGTTTTGGACACAATACAAAAATAATAATAATGTACTACAATCATGCATGAATACATGCAACTATAGGATATGTACCTAATAGATGGTGGACAAGATTAAAAAAATACAACGAATTAAACTTAACAGTTGAAATGTTATGACGTACGCGTTTAAGTAACAAAACCGACTGTTTTAGAGAAACCCGTAACGAACAACTATAGAAAACAGGGGTGAACTGTCGGGTTACTTATTATTCGGAAATACCGGATGTAGTTAGTCATGGAGACTGACTTATAGTTTATTACCGTTTAGATTGTACTTCTGACAAGACGCTCAACGAGCTAGCGGACTACACGGAGCATAGAATCTTGCTGATTCATACTCCACCGTAATACAATCAGGGTGAACGGTATGTAAAGGGGTTTGATCCGAGTTGTCCTAAGGTTGCTCCTTGGGCTTGGATTTGGTTGATATAACTTGGTTGTTGTTATGTGTCTCGGATTGTCTCTGAGGGCTTCCTCAGTTCAGACTTCTGTGTGATCTGTGATAAGATTGTTTGTCTGAATGCGATAATTAATATGCATGAATTGTATATTTATAGCTGCTTATTATTTACTGTTGTTGAGTTAACAGTATTGGTTCGTATATATGAACCTATATATAAAACGAACTAGCGGCTATGGTGCTATCTTATTGAAATATAAGGAACGTCAGAAAAACGTTGTAGCACTAAGATAATAAGATACATATTATCTGAGACTTTTATACGGAGCATTGGCCTTTCTATACGCCGCTCTCGTATCTAACACTGGATCCCGAGTTTACAGACTCCGGATTGGACTAATGACCTTAGTCTGCTGTGTTAGAAAATTTGGTAATGCGATGCGATGGTATAATTAATTAATTAATGGAATGGAAGTAAAGCCAAGAGGATGTGGCTCTTGGTGCGCGCTGTGATCACAAAAACGATACCAGGATGTCCGCGTACGGGTCTGTAAGTATCAAGAAAGATTTCCCGTGATCTAGAATGGCTCGTTGGTCGGAGACTCTACCGTTGGAGTGGCTACTGCCGTGGGTGACCCGCCATAATATATGGGTAACTAGAGACATGTCGTTTTAACGAGACATTGTCACTAGGTATAACTGAACAACTAAAACAATTGAGACTTATACAGTGGCGAACAATACCATGGACGAGACTTAATACTTGTTTATTATTCTCGTTGTTTCGCTTTGTTGTTCATTGGTTATACTTGTGGTTATTTTATTGTGTGTTGATGGTTGGATGGAGCCTACAAGGCTAAGGTAAATTAAATATGAAAACTGTACGCTACGGCGAATGTACATTGTACATTATATTGTTAATACTCGATACGTTCGATATATAAATGTTGTATGGAATAATAAATGAATGTTTGGATTGGATGGATGGTTAAATGTTTATGGATATTTGGATGGTTGATTATGTATATTATACATTTATGCTTCAGTTTTGATTATAACTGTAAAAGGGAAAAGCATGAAACCAATCTAATAATAAGATGGTTAAAATGTCAAGTGACCATTAGGGTCCAGGCCCGGCATACTCAGCGTCTATCGCTGATACTACACCATTTCAGGTTGTTGATCATTGTCGGAGCTGAAGAGCAGGAACAGGTCAATTGGAGATGTTG